>VURO01012802.1:14272-25280 GCA_015108175.1 Pelvicachromis taeniatus
GCCCTCTTCTATTAGAAATAAAAAAAAAAAAAAAAAACTCCCCCAGAATGTTTAATTGAACCGTGTATGGTGACACTAAGCTATAGATTTGACACCGCTCCCAGGCAGACATCAAACCGAGAAAATGCTTGACGTTGATCCAAAAACCCCTGGTATTCAGGCACTCTTGTTATTTGTAATAAAGCGGGTGCGACACCTAGTGTCTAAATTACAACAATGCTGCGTTTGTAACCATCATACGAGTGACTGCATGCGTTCAATCCCATCAGTCGCAGTGGGCTGTGTGATTTGGAGTGGGTGGTTTCTTCACAAATGACATTATATGTTGTGAGTGATTAAAAACAGAAAGACGCAGATGTGATGCTCAAACCGGAAACCACTGACTAATACATTAAAATAACCCCAAATTCCTTAGGTATTTAATGCGTTTTATAATATGGCGGGCTTCGATGATATCACAGAGTACAGAATATTATTTAAAAAAACAAAACAATGAAAAAAATTCTTTCAAATAGTAGAAACACTGCCTTTGTTGCATCCAGCCGGAAAACGCGAAAGAAGTGGATCTGTAACAATTAATACAATCATATTTCATATTTTGCACTTTTAACATTAGCATATGATTTATCGAGTAAGATCCATTCTGTCTTTGAGTGGCTCTCAAAATAGGCGAATTGCTACTGATTGACTTTCTTTCCTCGTCGTTATAAACCATGTTTGTGAGTAAGATCCGATGGACACGGTGTGGACCACCCCTCATTGCGGTGCAGTAGTGGTGGATAAATATATCCCCCCCCCCTCCTCCTCTTCCTCCTCCTTTCGTTGAGTCCGCAACATCCTGACTGCCAGAGGCTGGTGATCAGAGGCAGCAGCAGCGGCAAAGCCCCCGCAAGACGAATGAAATGAAATCTGCTTTTGCCGCCACCTGCTTTTCCCCAATTTCGTTGATCTATTGAAGAACTGGCTGTAAACACTGCTGCCCTCATCCTGACAGTGTGAAGCGGATATAAGGTTAGTAAAACAAGTCTTTTATTAATGCAAAGTGATAAATATGACAGAAACCACCAAGGGGAAAAACAATCAGAACAAACAGCCGGTGTGTTATCGACTCTGTGCGCACGGAACATTAAAAAAAGTAAACCTCAATTTGTATGCATAGCGCTTTGCGGGGGATCTGCATAGCCATGGTTACATCTTGGCACTGGCATGCCAGAATTGTTCATCCAACTCCTTTAAGTTCAACTCAAAGAGCGCCACACGAGCATGAAGCACACGCACTAACACAGCCACGAACCCAGGCCGTCCACCTGAAAAATAACGGGTTTCCCTTTCTAGTTCGCCATTCTTGGCCATTCCAGTTAGGACTAATTATTCTGTGAAGTGAGTCCCCAGCGCCTCTCAGATCACATAGCACTGCAGCTGCCCTGCTGTACAGCAAACCAACTGCAAGACAGTACTATAATAGGAAGGAGAGGTAGGGTTGCGCAGCTGACGCTGCTGATTCCGAGGAGCCAGAGCTCTGCACTCCTATTTAAGTCACTGGGCTGTCGATCCTGGAAGCTTATTAGTAAAATACCACCTCGGCGAAACACCCCTGTCTGTCTCAGACAACTCAGGAACTTGTGTTATTACTGTGCTGACCCATGAAATATTGCAAACAACGTGAAGCGTTTTTGTGGGTGTATAGTTTCTGTAGGCACAGGCTGATTTCCACTGGGTAACACTGCCAAGGGCATCTACCATTAAAATGAGTTAATCCTCATGTTTTGTACTGTTAATCCTGCTGAGTATTTTAACGAGGAACCTGTCAAAGTTCATGCCTTCACACTGACATGTCACAGCAAACATTTCCAAAGAATGAGCTGGTTCAGTAAAAGAAACTGTTTAACCCTGCTATGTCATTTTTCTTTTTTCTGCTCATTTATACTGATACTGCTTCCCTTCACGTAGGTCTAACATTATGTGGCTGATTGCTTTTCAACCTTTTAGGCTTCAAGTGTACAGATTCACCATGGGGATCAAGACTGCCCTCCCTAGATATGAGTTGTATCTCTACACAGCTGTACTTGCTGTGGCCTTGATATGGGCAGGCAGTTGGATATTTGAAGCTTCAAGTGGTGAGTGCACAACGTGACAAGAGATGTCCAGAGTGCATGCACCCCACACCCGCACCCGCACCCGCACACAGGCTCTCGATGTAACTGAGAAAGTCCAAAAAAATCAATATCACAGTGCTTTGACGTTTATAGAGGTTAAATGAAATCCACTAATATTCACTGAAGTCAGAGTGAATGGACACTTTTATGTATATCAGCTTCATGAGCACAATTTTCAGTCCTAATCTGATAAATCTCACTGAAAGCCAAGTGACAGTGCAATTCAGATCCAGTGCAATTTAAAAACAGCCTCATAAAGCACTGTCCTACATCCTACAACAGCGCTCCATTTAACCTGAAACAGTGCAGAACAAAGTTCATTTAGTCGATGAAAAGAGACTGCTTCCCCCAAAGGAACTCCTGCGTGTTCTTATTATGTGAAGACAATTTGAAAAAATGGTCCACCTACTCTCTAATTATTTCCCCGATGGAGATATTACTGAGCCAAACCCTTTATCCTGAAATAACACCAAATGTGTGCATGTATTCAGAATATGACATGCTCCAACCAGCCTCTTCACACACTGCTCTGACTGGACTGAGTGTAATCGGGTGAATGGTGTTGTCTGTCACCATCTGTGCTATATACAGTCTTGCTGTCAATCATCATTTTAGTCCAGATTTTTTTTTTCCTTCAGTCTCTGCCTCTTAAAATGGTCATTTGTAATACTCCACAGGTCTGCATGCTACAGTAGAGCTGTATACCGGTAATAGGAGTTTGGCTGCATTCCCAGAAGTAAGAGGTTTTCCCCGAATGACCCTTACATTTTGAGACCTTTACATTTTGAGGCTTCTCCAGCTTCGACTGAAAAAACCTACACCCCACGGTTTTGGGTGGGTGTAGGTTAATCACATTTGTTGCTACACTGAATGCCTGAAGTTTGGTCACCACTGTGATTGTTTTTGGTTTGTCATTTATGTGTTAGCGCTTTGCTCAGGTTATATAGAAAACTAATCTCCTGCAACAAGATTATGATATACACGAGACTAGATGTCAGCCTCAGAATAGAAAACTCTGCAGTGAGTGTATTATGTAATATTTGGTGTTATAATATCAACCGAAAGTGCTCTCAGCCCCTTTAAATTTGCAATAATCCAACAAACACACCAAAGCTGTTCAAGCTGTGACTACCTGCACGACCGTTTTCTTACAGAAGAATAATCAGCTGATGTAAAAATGTCCAAAACAAAGCTGATCAAAGCCTTGATTCCAAACACAGAGGCTTCACTGTGTCCTGCCATTACTTAAAGCTGTTTTGCATTAATCAATAAAACACCAACTTAAGTAAATAGAAATGATCCCAGCCTGTTTTTGTTTTGTTTGTTTTTCAGAAAATGCAAACAGAAAGTCCTTCAAAGAAAACGTCAAACCAGGATGGCATTATTTTGGCAGGAAAATGGTAAGTACCTCTTCTTCTCTATGTATTCTCTATACGGCTGCACAGTACCATGTTAAGCGAGCAGTTGTTATTTGATCCTAATGCATTTTTCCTTGCTGCAGGATGCTGCGGACTTCGAATGGGTGATGTGGTTCTCGACATTCCGCAATCATATCCTTTTTGCTCTCGTTGGTCATGTGATCTTTGCCAAGATATTTTCCCTGGTGGCTTCAAAGGTGCGCTGGTGTGAATGCTCACAAGATACTCCTTTGGTTTTGAATGAATACATGTACAGGCGCATGATCCTTTTCTCTGTAAATATGCATGAAATTTGTGTGTGCGTGTGTGCTCAAGTGTGGAGAAAGATATTACAGTAAATACAAAGCTACATTCTGCTGATGTGAACAGAAGGCCTTGAGCTGTTTAATTAAATGTAGTTTTATTCCATTTTTATTCAATGAAATGTTTTTCCCAGAACAAAAATGTTTCTCATGCCTTATATTTGAACCTCAAGGCCTAACAGAGTGACTCGATGCATCATGAGCATGAGCTCATGGAATTCTGAATTGTATCCTGATATCTTGACTAATTCCGGCTCCTTCTTATCCACAGCACAGATCCTTGGTCTTTGGGGTGTATGGAGGTTTGGCAGTCCTGGTAACGATGGGCTGGACCTTCATGGCTCTGGTTCTGTCTCATTGCCTCATACTGTACAGCGTGGCTGTATTCAAAAGTAAATGGATGTGTTTCGCTGCAGGCTTGTGTACGCTAGCTTCCATCAAGCTGGAGCCCTTTAACTCCTGGCAGGTGAGCGAATGGTAGCAAAATAGAAGTTTAACAACTTCACCTACTTCCAAAGTTCAGCCATGCCTGTAATAAACACTACAACATTTGTGCTCTGCCACCCCATTTCTTCCTAATGATCCAAATGGATGCCACAAGTTGAAACCTTGAAGTTCTTTCTGCCCCTCCCTGAGCCTGTTTCTGCCGTAGGTTACTTCCTGTTAAAAGGGAGTTTTTCCTTCCCACCGTCACAAAGTGCTTGTTCATATTGGGTTATTTCTCTGTGTTATTGCAGAGTCTTTACCTTACAATATAAAGCACCTTAAGATGACTACAGTTGTGCTTTGGTGCTATATAAATAAAACTGAACTGAACTACAACTTTTCTGGTTTAGCTGAGTGTGTAGGGGTGTTTCCAGGATTTTCCAAATGGTTCAGACTCAGAAGCAGTCATTGAAGCCCACAATGAAGTTTACTAGAAAGAAACAACCAATAAAACCATTTGAACATTGGTTGAATTTAAATACAGACAGACCTCCAGCCTCCCTAAACATGCACTAGAAAATGTGACTGCCCTGTAACATCATAGTGTCCATATTGCTACACACAGGTGTTGTTACACCACCTTTATCCACACCCCTGTGAAAGGTTCCAGCTGTGGGTGATCTTATAAACATTACCAATCCGGAGAACGATCCCGATACACTTCTGACAGATTGTTATTGTTGTCCTTATGCAGACTGGTGTTTGAGGCTCAGAATAACTTATATCCCCGCCACTGCCCCACAATAGGAAGCCTTGGTGACTGGTTCCTTCAGCCTCCAAGATATCCTGTTCTACGGAGGTTGTGGCTTCAGCATCATGCGCTGTATGAGTTTCGCTTTAGAGAACTGCGAGAAGAAGGACGGCAACTACACGTTCTCAGACCTGGTGAAATACAACTTCTACCTCCCATTCTTCTTCTTCGGACCTATAATGACATTCGACCGGTTTCATGCCCAGGTGAGAACTGAAAATCAATCTGAATATAAAGATAAACTGGTATTTAAAAAAAAGAAAAGAAACCCTAATTCTTTCTTTTAATCAACAGTAGGTGCATCTATTCTTTAATTAACTATTTAATTCATGTAAATAATTCATTGGTCCAAAAATTGTTACAAATATGTAACTCTGCTATTCTGAATGGTGTAATAATCAAATATTCAAGTTTCTATGGAACATAATTCCAATAACAGCATGTGATATATGGATTTACTAGTAGCTTTGGTTCTGCAGGCAAACAACACTCAGCTGATCCGTAAAGAGAGGGAGATGTGGAACATCACCACCAAGGCCTTGTTGCACCTGGGAGGTATTCTCGTGGTGGATGTCTTCTTCCACTACCTTTACATTCTGACAATACCCAGTGACATGAAGCTGGCCACCAAGCTTTCTGACTGGTGTCTGGGTGAGTAATTAAATCTAAAGCTCTTTTCCTTCCTTTCGCACTTACAGTTTTCTTGCTTCAGTCATTTGCTTTTTTTGTGGTATTTCCTAAAATACTATTTCCAAGGAAAATCAGAGAAAAAAATGAATACGCTAATATTGTAATGAGACATCATTTCAGGCTAATCTGCTACTACAGGTTTTCTCAGAGGCAGGACTTTAAATAAATGCTTGAAAAGAAGTGTGGAAATATATTCTAATTAGGAACGATTCTGATTTGTTTTTATGTGATTCACAGCTGGACTGGCTTATTCCAACCTGGTGTATGACTGGGTGAAATCGGCTGTAATGTTCGGCGTCATCAACACCGTGGCGACGCTGGATCACCTGGACCCTCCTCAGCCTCCCAAGTGTATCACCATGCTTTACGTCTTCGCTGAGACGTACGTGCGACTTGCGCCAGCAGTGTGAAACCACGGTGTAGTTTCTTGGTTTGCAAAACTGTAAAATGTGTGAAAGTATTCACGAACCTTTGTGTCTTTTGTAGGCACTTTGACAGAGGCATCAATGACTGGCTGTGCAAGTGAGTGCATGGATGATTTAAATTCACGGGCATAAAGAACAGATCACGACAAGATGATTTTGATTCATTGTTGTGTCGTGTGCAGGTATGTTTACGACTACATTGGTGGAAACCATGATCAAATCTTCAAAGAACTTCTTGCAACCATCTGCACTTTTGGCATCACCACCCTGTGGCTGGGCCCATGTGAACTAGTTTATATCTGGTCCTTTTTCAACTGCTTTGGCCTCAACTTTGAGCTGTGGGTGGCCAAGTTCTTCTCCCTCCCACCGCTTTCTACCATAGAGGTGAGAAATGATAAGGCAGATAGTAAAACTCCTAGGCATATTTGAACAATGTGTCTGATACACTTGGAGAAAACAAAATTAACAACTTGATAAAAAAAAAAATTCTTTAAAATCTGGACACATAAACACGCAAGGAATCTATAAGCATTTTGTCATCACATTTAGTTAGTGGATACAGAATCTCTTCTTCATCACTGACTTTAAGTCACCTTATCACACTATGTGGAAGCTGCCTAATGGACTGAGATAGGATAGTGTGTATTTGGTCCTCGCCTCCCTGTGCCCTTCTTTTTCCCCTCTCCTCTTTTCCCCAACACCACAACTGGTAAAGTCTGGCTCTATCAGAGTTCTCTTCCTGTCAAAAGGAAGTTCTTCCTTCTCACTGTTGCCAAGTGATCCTCACAGGCTATTATCTAATTGTTGGAATTTTCTCTGTAATATTGCACCTTACATTATAAAGGGGAGGCAACGGATATAGTGAACTGGCTGTAAATAAATAAAACTGAATAAAAGGGGTGGTTATCATCTTCACAGATCCATTTCTTAGATTGAAGGGCCTTAATACAGAACTGAGATGAGAGCCACAGTATCAAAATGAAACTGAGAGACACAATTTTAAGGTGTTGAACAATTTCTATTGATTAAAAAGGCCATTATTAAAAGAAGTGGATCAACTGTCTTTGCCCAAAACATATAAAAGAGAAAAGCAGAATGTATCCTAATTTGACTAAGCGCCTATCAAACATATCAGGTCTGCAGGATGGCAGCAGAATTACATCTTTTATTTTCAAAAAACATTAATGTTAATTGAAATTTTGTGCTCTGTTATGTGCCTTCTGTTAGAGCGCCATGGGTGAAGCCATGTCACGCAGGATCCGCGGTTTATTCAATGCTGCCAACTTCTGGGCTATCGTCCTCTACAACGTTCTCTCCCTGAACAGTTTGGAGTTTGCCAAAATGGTGGGAAGGAGACTGATCTTCAAAGGTGGGGAACAACATCTGTATGATATATAAATTAAAACAGGGTTTTTCTCAAATCCAAAAACACAGAAAAACATGAAAAGAAAAAAACTCGAGAGGCTTAATGCTCCATTGATTATTTGACTTCAGCATTGCCTCTAATTTCTTCACCAAGTTAAACATTCTTACTAAATCTGACCGTCTGATCACAGGATTATCTGCAGTATCTCCTTTAAAGTTGTGCTTTAATGTTCTCGTGACCTCCCCTTTCCTCCTTCTTTTTCCTATTGTTAGGTTTTCCTCTGTCGACCCTCTCTGTGTTATTGGTGACCTACTGTGGTGTGCAGCTGGTGAAGGAACGAGAGAGACGACAAGCCTTGCTGGACGATCCGGAGCCAGTGAAGCCAGTGGATGGTGGCAAAGAAAAAGCAGAATAACCTGGCAGAGACACAGCTTCACAGACTTAATGGTCAATGGGCGCTCATGTGGTTCCATCCTCGGCCTTGTAAGCTGTAACAGAACCATGCTGGTAAACAGCCATTCAGCACCTATATTCTTCACAAGCCGGTGTTTTTGCTTTTGTTTGTCGGAAGCGAGGCAATGATTGGAACTGTGAAAAATCCACAAGTGCACTTGCTCTTGATAATCGCCACGTACTTTGGCACAAACCCACCGACAGTGCATTTAGTATTTGTATCAATCTGAACTAAAGATTGTTTAAAACATTGCAAAAAAAAAAAAAAAAACCTAACTGAAACTATATTTAGAAGTACTTAAGAGCATATAGTATTGTAAAGGAAGAATTACTTTTGGTCTGCGTGGTTCTGTTCTCCTTCACTTTTATTTCTTCTTCTTTTTTTAATCACCATCTTTGTTTTTTACCTCGTTGAGATGGTTGACATCCAATCTTATCAATCAAGCTAAAAAGGTAAAACTTGAAGAAAACTTGAAATCAGGGTGTCGTAAATGGAGTGCAATAAAGAAAACAAAAAGGGTGCTATGGAGGTCCTCCACATAGCTTGCAGCTGATTGTAATGTACAGTATGATTGTTTTACTCTTACTAAGAAAAATATATATGATGGTAAAGCACTTGTATTTTAGTTTGAGGATGTATCAGATCTCCTGTGATACCGAGTACTGAATGTAGCTAAGTCACTCGAAACCATTCAAAGAATGACGGCCTTACTCTACTACTGTCCACAGGAGATTACTGTAGGTGTAGCATTTTGGTCCATCTCTCCTCAGACGTCACTCATTTAAATAAAGAAAGACCACAAGCCCAGCAGGAGACACGGGTCAGTGTTTTGCTGCCTGTCAACGAAACCTGCTGTGTGTCTTCAATGCAGCAGTCAGCGAGAGAGAGAGAAAACTCGATGCAGATTGCGATGCTTTTTCCCACGTTCAGGTATTCTTTAAAAGTGTTCATTTCAAATGTTTGACTTGTAATAAAGTCGTGTTTCATCCAGAAGTGATACTCCTGCTGTGAGTTTGTTTTGTTGCTATTTCAGGGGCATACTGGTGTATGCATTTATGAGCTGCTCAGGACGCTCTGCATTAAAACATTTGAACAAATTCATTTTCTTTTAATGGACGAAAAGGCTTTCCTGTTGATTTGTGAGGCACTGCCATTCATTACCACCAGATGGCCCAGTTTGACCAAAGCTGATTTCTGCTACTTCCGGTGTGGTTACAGCATGAATGATTAAAAACATCCAACGTTTGTTAAACTTTTTCTTCTTTTTTTTTTCGCCTGTCCTGTCCAGCAGTGTATGCCCAACACATTTACTTTCCCAAGTGGATCATTACGGTATTTGCTATAATGGGACTATTTTATTGGAATTTTATCAGGATTTTTAAAATTTTGGGTTATTACAATCACAACTGACAAGACTGGGGGGACTGAAAAGAAAAACAAGAAAGAGAAATTGGGGAGAAAGTTAACAGAAGAAGATGGAGATAGAAAGAAAGGGAGAGACAACAACGATCAACGTGGAACAAAACCACAAAACCACTTCTTTGCCAACAGGCTACAATACATCCCAGGATGGTTAAAACATTCCCTCTTAGAAAAGCCCCGGCCAAATTAAGTAATTTACATGTATTTGTTGATGACTGTCTCTTTTTTATGAAACCAGTTTGGTCAGGGCGTATTGTGAGGAGGGTAACCAATACAGTGTGACACCTAAAAGCATCGTTGGCTTCATGTTGACGTTTACTGGCACAGAGAATTATTTAACATGCTTTCTTAAACTTTTTTTAATGCTGCTGCAAGCCAAAATGTCTGCTATGCAGCAACAACGCGTCATCTTAGTTTATTTGTATGATGACAAAAAAAGAAGAAGCTTGGCAAAGAATAAGGCTATGTGAGAGATTTTCAACTTTGAACTGTTTTGTACGTGCAAGTTTGAGGTTAATAAATCAGACACTGACACTATGCTGGTGTAAACCTTTATATGGCCAGGGGATGTCAAACTTCTTTTACCTTGTGGCCACATAGAGCGCACTTTGAGCTCCAGTGGGCCAGACCAGTGACACTCCCCTTTCTATCATTTAATTACACGTTTATTCCTTGGGAAGGATTAATGTGAGGGAAAAAAGTGCATTTTTAACAGTATTTCTTTGTTTTTTTTGCACGATAAATGGGTTAAATTATATAGACAAATGTTCCAGTGTATATTTCTGTGGTAGGAAGTGAAAAACAGGAATCTTGTAACCTTATAACGTATGGTATGGACGCTCATGTGGGAGGTCTTTAACATTAGGAAAAGCTGTGAAAGCTGTTAAACTGTAAATAAAAGTTTGATGCCCTCCTTCACATTTTCCAAAGTCTTACAGACTGGAGTCTTTGCTGGGCTGATTCTGGTACCCGGGCCTTATGTGAGACTTATGTGACGCACTGGTCACATTTTTCAGACTCAGTTTCAACCACTAGATGCCAGTACCGTTTGTCACTTAGCACACATTGCTGTTGCAAATCACTTAATGTTGGCACATGTATACATACATACATACTAGGGCTGGGACAACGCGTCGTCGTAATCAATTACGTCGACTCGTAAAATACGTCGACGTAAAAAATTTGTGTCGATGCGTCGTCACTTTCAAAAAAACACATGGCGGCAGTGAGTAGCAGTAACATGTCGACTTAAACCACGCCCCCCGAACACGCAGTTCTACAGTATGGGGATATTTTAACCGAAAAGGAAGTGATTCAGTCTTTGCCGGCTTTGTAAGGTGGAAATGGCCGATCATAAAACGACCGTAATTTTTCAACTTTTTTACTAACGCTGGTTTTTACCCTTTAATTCATCCAGACACCCCCCACGTAGACATACACTCAGAGATAAACACCCAACCTCCGTAAATGCAAAGCTAATTTAAGCTGCTTAGCAGTAACATGTATCATTAGATTCATCGATGCATCGAAAAATTTAT
>VURO01012804.1:1185-13668 GCA_015108175.1 Pelvicachromis taeniatus
TCCTTTTTAATATTATATTTTTTCTTTCTTTTTTTATATTTTTTTTTTTTTTTTTTTTTATGTGTGTGTGTGTGTGTATGTTGGAAACAACCCATGCACATCAATTCTGTTCATCCGAACTTCCATCCAGTCCTTAGACCTTATTTCTACAAAGGGAATTTCAGCCATTTTCATGACTGTTTGCCTTTGGCCATGTGACTGACAGTTCACACATCCAAAACAATTGGTATTCGCTCGAGCCCTGGGTTTTCCGTCATGACTCCTAGCAATAATGACATGCACTACTAAAAGCAATAAACTCGCATTATTAAAGTAAACCCTTGGCCTCCCCATAAGTCAGGCACTAAGAGGTGCTCTTTTTTTTCTGTTTTTCTGCCAGACAGCCGAATGACCTAATGCAGCAGAATAGGCCATTTGTGACCTTAGTCCACCATTGTCTTGCAATAACAACGCTAATGCAAAATTGATTTCACCTCTCTAAGAATGTGCAAATGTTAAACATCCCATATCTAAAAGTGGTGCTGCTTTGAGCCATTTTTTTTCTGCACTTATTGTCCTTAACTGATTTCTCATGCTGTGTATTCTCATGCAGATGTGAATATACTGCAGATACGGTGACAATTTAAAGAAAAAGGACCACACAGTTTCATATTATGGGTTCAAGTCATGTCTCAGCATTGATTCTTTTGGAGCGGTGAAACCCATCCATCCATTTTCTTTCATTTATCCAATTTAGGGTCATGGGGGTGTGCTGGAGACTATTCCAGCTGACATAGGGTGAGAAGCGGGGTTTATCCTGGACAGGTTGCCAATCTGTCGCTGGTCAAACTCATAGGGACAGGCAACTGTTCACACCAACAGACAATTTAGAGTCACCTAACCCAATGCATGTCTTTGGATTGTGAGAGGAACCAACGCGAGGGCAGGAGGAATATGCAAACAGCACACAAAAAGGCCCCAGGCTGGATTTGAACCCAGAGCCCTCTTGCTACGAGGCAATAACCACCATTACTCCAAAAGACAATTTCAATTATGACGTGGGTCAAGCTTCAAAACTCGTCCTTCTGCATTCACTTGGGTTGCGATTATCCTCCTTTTCGTTCTCATCAAAGCAATCAGTGACTCCCTGTGCCCTGTGGTTGTAGCTCTCCTGGAAGAGACCACTCTGATCATGGGGCTTCATCATAGGATAATGATGATCACTCAGAGCAACTTTGTATTGATTTGAAGTGACCTTTCCCTCGAATCAAAAAGCAAAATTCCCCCAACACTTAAACTGAGATATCAGACATATCTCTCCACTGTAGTGGTCAGGGCTTCAGGTTACTCTTTTAATTTGTCCCCCACCTATCGATATCATGTATCCTTTCAACTTCTTGCACACTAAAATCAAAGTTGGACAATCTGAGAGACTCCCTTCCTGGAAACTTTGTATTTCAGCTGTGAAATATGAAATACCTGCTAAATTATTTAGACTTAAAAACAATGCAGGTGTACAGATTCGGCTCGGTATTGTGTTTCGCTGTCTTTGCTTTGAATTGATCTGTCCCCTCCAAGGCATTATCAGCACAAGGTTTTAACAGGATGCGATGTAACACCTCGTCAACACATGAAAAAGTAAGCGAGCAGGTAAAGTTTTTATTTATACAGCACCTTTCAAGATAAATATCACAAAGTGCTTCGCAACAAAAAAGAAAATGCTAGAACATCAAAAGTTACCCAAAAGCAAGTTTAAAAAAGAGGAGTTTTTCGCTCCTTTTTCTTTCTTTCGTGTTTTTATTTTTTAAAAAAGAGAGAGATCACCGAGTCCACAGATCTCAGGCTCAGTGGGAGAGAGTTTCAGAGTCGGGGAGTTGCTGTTGCGAAAGCTCTGTCTGCTTTAGTTCTCAGCCTTGTGTGCCGCACAGCCAACAGGCCCTGATCACATGACCTCAGGGACCTGCTGGGGATGTATGGATGTAAAAGTTCCCTGTTGTACGCTGGCGCTTGTCCACGCAGAGCTCCAAAAAGTCAAAATCAAAATCTTAAAACGGACTCTGAAGTTAATGGGGGAGCCGGCGCAGCTGAATTCCAACAACAAAAGATCAACATGCAATAAAATAAAGTGACCAGTATATTAATATTTGTCCGACACACATTTTAAAATGGAAAGTGTGAGCCTGCGATAAAAAAAAAGATAGCCACGACATGATAATTAAGAGCTTTGGTGCATGCAGATGAATATCTAAAACAGCCAAGCACAATCTCTTTGTAAGGCGCCGCACACAGAGATGCAAGCAGCCACTTCAGCTAGCCCTAAAGGCCATCTGCCACGGCCACACCTGAGAACCACCTCTGACAGGCTATTAATAAGAGAGCCTCTAGCTGTGGAGGCCAACCTCTGTGGCATATGTCGCTCTGATGACTCTAGTTTGTCTGGCATCTTCTTTAACTGGACAGAACAGATACAAATGATCCTGCACTTTTTTTTTCTCTTGGTGAATTTCCACACAAAAGTGGATTTGTTTACTCTAAATCTCTTCATCCAGTAGAGGAGAAGCTTTGGGAACATGGACAACAAACAGGGGGATGGGAGTGGGGATGAACAGATGTTGTTTGGTTCAACTTTTTCTTAAATGTTTAATTATTATGTTCTAGATTCCAACGAGAGCCACATCAGTTGCAGTTCATGTAAAAATTATTAGCTGAACGGTTCACTTTAGGATTCTTTGCGATTCTGATCTTAAGCTGTCTGCAAAATATCCTTAGGGTTCAGGGATTCAAGTTGTGGTGACAACCTGAGGATAGCTTATTCAGCTTCTTGCTGACAGATGGGTCCAGATGTTAGATGGAAGTGTCTGCTGCTAGACTGAAGTCGGGCTAAAGGTTTGCCTCTTGGTCAAGGTTGTTCTCATGCTGCCCACAGACAGCAGCCATGCAATATGCATCTGTCTCTCTCTGCTCCACGGAAGTTGACAGCCGTGTAGCAAAGTATGTTGTATGGCAGTTGAGAGCCGAGAACCTCGCGGATGGATTGATGCAACCTGGCATTGTGCCAGGTTGAAATGTCAGTGCCGAGTTGTGGCATTGCGCTGAGAGATTCACAGATGTTTGACAGGCGGTTGTCCATCAACTTGAGATTTGTCAAAGAACTTTGGTCAGCGGTGTGAGAGGGATTACACCGAGAGGATCCTAAGACAGTTAGCGCTCATGTTGGATTTATGTGGCTACGAGTGGGACATATCACCCATCAGTAATGGAGATAGGCTGTGCAGAGCAGCAGCTAGAACTCTGAAATGTGAAGCTTGTCTTAGGTTATTGACATGCCTGCTCCACTCCATGGCAAAGATGTGCAAAGACTTTAGCCAGAACCCAGGCAAGACAGGGATCTCCAACACTATAGGGTTGCCCTCCAGCTACCCACGGCATGGAATCCACTTAGCTAATTTCCCTTAACTTGTGCGTTGGCTCAAGAAAAGCCCTACTTCTCCCACTCTCTGTGCACACGGGAGTTATTGAAGTTTACTCAAAGAGTTTGCAGGGGAAGGTGAAATACAAGGCTATTGGCATCATGTAAACATTATAACACACAGTCAAGATGAGTCTGAGATAGCAGAGATCTGAGGGCTCTGCGGCAAAAGTTCAAAAAATATAAAGCGATACTTTATAATCTACTCTGTCAATCCTTTGATTTTATATTGCAACCGGGGTTTAGATTTTCAGAGTGATACGAGACATGTATCTCTTTGGTAAAGAGGAAAAGAGCAGAGAATGTTTGCTGAGCTTACAAGCATGCCTATATCAAATAGCAGCTGGGCAGTGGCTCCAGGGGTTAAGGGAGTGAAAGCCCACGGGTGACGCTAATTGGTGCACTGGCCAAACCTAGAGCTTTGAACGCACACAAGATATGCTACAATATCGATAGCAAGGAGGTCACTAGGGTTCAGCCAGGAGGTGAGGGAGAGTTAAGGAAAGGGTGGGTGAGGGGTGCACAGACAGCATTTGTATGTGGGAAAAAAGACGTACATTATTGTGATACAATTCCTTTCCTCCTTAAGTGCCATCTACAAATGTGATCATCTCTACCTCACACTCCACTTTGCATGTCTTATGATTGGCCCCGATGATGTGCATGAATGATAATCTGTGTGAAAGCCACGTACTTTCAGATTATAGCGGCAAGCCATAGCGTCAAGGTCTTGAATGGGCTGTCTCATAGAGTGATGGCACTGTTCTCTTACAACCAGAGCTCGTGAAAGAGCAGTCAGTTTTAATTTATACATTTAAAGAACCCCCCGTTAGGCAAACAAGTGAGTTTTTCTTTTAGGAATGCATATCCACCGAATTCTGAACATTGATCTTTGAAATGCACTTACACGATACGACCTTACGTGAGTGAAAATAAGATATTATTGACGGTTAACTGCAGTGAAAAGCTTAAACAATTCCAACAATGAGTACTAAAGACTTTTTAAGTTCAACTTGATATTGCCACAGAAGCTAATAAAATACGCTTGCTTTAATGTGCCGTGTAACAGTGTTCTGAATCTAAACATTCAGTCACATAACCTTAACTGTAGCATCCTTTTGAGAACTGTCATCTGAGGTCACTTGTGTCATTATCAAGCACATCTGAAGCACTCCTGTGCTGATCTTTGCTGGCCACATACACACTTAAGCTCTAGTCTAGTGAATCCATAATGTCTATAGCGCCAGCGCAGAAGTAGTTCTTGTTCTCTGTGAAAATCGATTGCAAGCAAACTGAAACATCTGCTGGTGTGCTGTGACTCTTTGCTAGAGGAAAGGATAACTAAAGAGCGAAGAAAAGCACCTAATAACCATCTATCAAAATATAATTATGACTCGTGCTGCTAAAACTTCCCATACAGACACGAACATCACTTTAAAGACGATGGGTTGTTCTGTCATTAAAGCTCCAAGCCGTGCTATTATCAGTTGTGCAGATGTATTTATGCCTCTGGTAAATGTCACAAAGCACTCCGTCCAATGTTGCGAGAGAGAAAGCTCAAATATTTCATTCCTACCAGAGCTGACTAATTATTACCCCATACGGTTTAATTCGTCTTGTGAACTGAAATGGTTTTGATGTATCTGTGGACTCACCGAGCGGTGCTGATATTCTGATGCATTTTTCAAAAACATTGGCCAAACGCCTTTAAAAGGGACATTATGAGGTGTTCCCAGTGTGTCTAGAGCCAGACAAAAATTTGAGGGCAAACCATCCCGGTCATTTTTCCTTTTTTTCACAGGTCGCTAAATATGTTTTTGAACGAGTTGCTCAGCTTTTCAGCCAGTTTTGACATGAATACTTGATAAGCTTAGCCCCCTGCTGGTGAGTAAAACCTGGGGACGACAGACATAATGAGCAGCCACAGTCCACGCTGTAATTTCCTCAATAACAGAGGGCTTAGCCTCTCCTAGCTTCTAACTGATGGATTGAGTGAAGTGGATTGCTTAGATTTTTGAGATGAACGAAGATGCCCCCACGACAACACGAAATTTGGACTGTTAGCACACTCTGCAGCTCATGCGTCCACCCTCATGATTTGCTTTGTAGCCTGTCCGCTGGACAACACTGTGTCCAAACTGTAATGCTGAGGGACAGCAGGGTATTTGAGGAAACGTTAAGACCACTTTGGTATTAGAAATGTCTGTATATATATATACTGTGTGTGTGTGTGTGTGTGTGTGTGTGTGTGTGTGTGTGTGTGTGTGTGTGCGTGTGTGTGTGTGTGTGTGTGTGCCGCTATGGTTTTGTTTTTCATTTTATGCTGAAGAGCAAACCAAACTTTTCTGCATTCCTTTTCAGTTCTCGTGTACTGTGTAAGTCCAAATTAGGCCATTTATTCTATATACTGACACCACAAAACTGAATTTTTAACTTTTACACTATTTGGACAATAGTGTAGGGCTACACCTCTTAACCTTGTGTTTTTAGTCTCATTGCACAGGTGTTGGCAAACATTTGTGATAGAACGAGTCATTCTAAAAGGCTCACTGAATAGATCTTCCACGTTCAGCCGAAAGTGTTGTTTTTGCAAAGTAGAGGTGATGTAGAGTTACAGCGCGGGGTCGACGAGTGACTCAGTAACTGCACAGCCCCATTCTCCTCTGGCATTAACATCAGCACAAAAACAGTGCACCAGGTGCTTCATCGCACGGGTTTCCATGGCTGAGTAGCTCCTGTAGGTGTAATGAGTAGGTGGGCTCAGTGCTTTTGTCCATATAGTGTATACTACTGTAGATTAATAGTAAGGATCATGTTCCCATAGACTTCTGTAGAGCCAGAGGAGTCGTCCCCTGCTTGGCATAAAAAAGAATGCAGGTTTAAGGCACTTTTCACACATGACTTCACTTTGCATATCCATAGGATATGTCTATCTTTCATACAAGTCTAATTTTAGAAGCGACAAAATGCCTTGTATAGTGTCTGCTACCCTGAGGTCACCTGTATGCGTTGGCCCAGTTGTTTGCTCCTCTGTGTAACTCACAAAACTCTTTTTGAGCAGCAGTGGTGTTACAGCTACAGGAACTCACACAAGCAGGTGCACACAAGGACTGTGCAATGAATGATCTGTCAAGTATCTTATGCTATAATCTTAAACACTTATTTAGGAACATTTGAGACTTACTTTAATTTGTTATAAAAAATATAATATGCCCCAATAATATTCTCTCTGGTGGTTGTTAATTTGAAGTGTTATTTATTAGTCATTAATTGGGATCTCCCCTTAAAACATTCTTGTTTGGAGTAAATTAGCTTAAGCTACTGTATTTATAATACCGTCTCAGTCTTTGCAGCTGCTAAATTGACTATAGGTAAGAAAATTGATGGTTCTATAAAGTTTTTAACTGATCTCAACGGGTGAGGTGCCTGATAGCCGGCAGTTTTATAGGAGGATATTAAAAAGTTGGAAAATATTCAGTATGCAAATTTTCTTCACTTCACTTGCAAATACATCAAGCACTAGCTGGAGTGAAGAAGAAAAAAAAAACAACATTTCCACCTTTTTTTTTTATCAATACAGGGGATAAAATAAAAAAGATGGGGAAGAAAATTAACTGTACATTGGGCTGATGAAGCAGATGCACTTCGTCTGCATACGCACAAACGACTGGCAAGTGACAGTTTGATAATTAGGCTTTCTCTAAGCAAAGGAGGATTTCTTAAGCTTCACAGGTGCTCATTGTGAATTCACAGAACACACAGAGGAAAATGGATTTAGACTTTTAAGCTCTTCCTTGTAGGTAGTTGTTGTATATTTTCATATTAAGTGTCCAGATAATGGATGGAGAGCAATCTTAATGCAATGTAATCTGACACTGGGAGTTATTTGCTGTTTAATTCTGTCTGAGTCACTTAGCAGAAGTTTTTTTGGGGGGGTAATTTATGCCATCATTTTTGGGGTCTTTATAATCTGTGCTTTTTGCAGAGATCCATCAGCATGATACGAACATTTCAAGGAATGTTCCTCATGTCGTTCCTCATTTTTTTTTATCATCTTTTTGACTGGTGAGCACTAAACAGCCTTTTATCTCCACTGCCTGAGTATGGATGTCTATGTTACCGTCTAACCACCTTTGATTATGAGCTGAAATAAAGCCAGGCACAGTTAACATGATTAAAAGACTGAAATAATAGAATCAACAAATGTCTGCACATATACAAGGTGCAACATTTCTAATCACCTATTCACCAACGCACTCACACACCGATGGGTGGTGCGCACATGCCATAAATATGACAAAGCTCACACCTACTTGGGGTCGTACGCCAATGAGAGAAAGAGAAAAAAAAAAGCTAAGTGTTAATGTCATGAAGGTAAAGATTTTATGTCTTTCTTCTTCTTTTTATTTTTGTTGTTGTGTGGAGGCGGCAAAAAAGGAGGGCAACCTAATTAACTCAGTGTGTGAAAGTAGGAGTTTGTCGAAGCCCTGCTTTAAAAACCAAAAAAGCCAGCAAATGAGTGGCTGCAGGTGGGCATTGCGTGACTTATTTTAGCTGGTTGTTCCAGGTATTTATTTGAATAATACGACTGGCAACCAATAGCAGTATGTTGTGAACACATCTTCCTCTAGCATTCCCCCCAACAAAGCCTGAAAAGAAAGAAAAGGCATGTACATGTTTCCTCTAAAACGTGCCTCCACAGAGCCGCAGCTGTTGCAGCCATGCCACACCAATATAAATGGGCAATGTGTGGATCTTTAACTTCAGGTACAGATGCAATAAAGACAGATTTATGCTACAAAGAAAGATGGAAAGCTTCTTATCCATTATCCAAGTAAAACACCAGATAAACAACAGGAGTAGGCAGTTATAATGTGATTAAATCAAAGATTATAAATGCAATCACTTGGGTGTATCTCCATTTGACTAGCATTGTTAAAGTGTACATCAGGGTCTATTTGCAATGTTGCAGATGTTGATACATACTCCTAATGTCATTCCAAAAACAGCATCAGGCCACTTCTTATTAAATATATTGCCATAGTAATTAAGGTTCTACCTTACCTTCTACTGTAGATACTTTTATGACTCCCTCATACATAACTACTTGATTATAACATATAATTACAAATAAATAAGAGTGGCAACCTAATACACCAGGAGCTTTAATACTAATGACTAATATTAATGTAGCTGCGTAATGCTGGTCAGTTTATGTGCTGGGAGGCCGTCAGAGTTTACAGTCATGCAGTCAGTGATATGACTGAGGCTGCCGTCTGGGTGTCACACACACTGGGTCAGCCACTCCTTTCCGCACTCATGCTTTCTTTATTCCAGATGAGGGTATTCCTGTGAGTCATCAAGTTAACCACGGCATCCCTTGAACCTTAATGACTGAGGAAGGCAAGTGTCAGAAGAAAGGCATCTTGGGGAAGCTGGCTTTCAGTGGCATGCAAGAAGCCAGAAGCAAAAGGCACTATGGTGACTTTCTTTTGATTACTGAAATGCTTTAAAGTTCAGATGTGTTTGTTCTGTCTACAAAAATCTTTTTTTTTCTCTCTTTTTCTTTATTTTTTTCTTCCATTTTAGAAATTGCATCTACTCAAACACACTGCAAACTGCCATCGTCATAATGTCAGTGTGGAAATTTCAAGTTTTTGCATCTGCAGCACTAAGAAAACATTAGATATCATTTTCATTTGATACAGATATTCTTCTAGGTACTTTAATCATTATTTCTTTTTTTAGAAACATCTTAAGACGTATCTTTTTTTTATGGAAATGATGCTACTCACTCATCAGCCATTATGGCCAGAATGGAAGTGGACAGCCAAGCTGCCATCTAAATGGATGGAGGTGTCTCTTGTGGAGTTGGGGTTTCCCTTTTAAGATAGTAGAGAAGCTTGACACCCCCTGCAATCGAGAACAAGGAACAAGCCAAGTCCTCGCTGAGCAATGTGCAGTTCCTGTCTGCCTAAGGGTAAATAGCAGCAGTTTGTCAGGGCAGGGACAAATAAGTAGGCCTTTGAAGTCTAGGCTTATGGGGCTTCAAACCGCTTGGACCAAGTCTGTTTGGCTGCTCCAAGAAGCCAACATTGGAGTGCTCGTGCCAACACAGAAGTGCCACTGCTGGTTCAGTCCCAAAGTGGCGCACGTGGCAAGGCCAAAAGATTGATGTCATCCAGTGCTGTCTGACTATCACATCTTCTGCTGCAGTCTCGTGCTCTGCCACTGACAAACAAATGTAAGCTGATCCTTGACATAGGCTAATCCTGACTGCCATGATATGATCTATCAATAGATAGATGGTGAACTATTCTAGAGACTTCTTTCAGGCTGGTTAGGCAAACTGATAAAATCCATATATTGCATAAATGAAAACCTAAAAAAAATAACCACCGTATATCTTCCAATAGTAGCCCCGGCATTTATTCAAAAAATTATCCGACTGGCCCAGCGTTTAAATGAGACTGGCTTGTAGACCGGCTCTTATTCCCTTCTCAGACAGAATTGTCACGGAAGTGAGAGGAAAAGAGGACCCAGGCGCGGTCTTTAGACAGAGGTGAAAAGACAGTGTGTTTACTTACAGTGCTCCAAAACGTATTCCAACAGTTCACAAATAATGCAGTTCCCAATTGTGCTCCTCCTTTGCTCTCGAGTGTCTCCTTGTCTGTGGTAGCCCAGTGCACAAGTGGTGCTCCCCAAAACTTCTCTCCGCCCGACTCTCCTCGAGAGGAAGTAAAAGACCAGAAAATCACAGTTAGCAGGTTCGCTAGCCGACAGTTCCAGTTCAGTGTAATAATCCCACTTCGATGGTCGCTGCATCCAGCTTAAATGCCGCTGGTCGTAGATGACGGCTGATTGGAAACAGCTGGCCGAGCGATGAGACGCGGGAGGACCGATGTCAGCGCGGAGGGACTGACGGTGTTTATTAGAAGCGGGCATCGATAAGAGACAGGCCACTATTAGAAGATATATGGCAATCACCGACTAAAAAGAGTTTTCTTTTCTACTAGCATTTCAAGTCAAGTTAGCTGCTGCAAATGTTAAACCATGTGTCCTAATGAAGGTCTCAAGAGGACAGATGAAAAAAAGTACCAGGAAGGAAGGAGGTAAGGAAATGCAAATAGAACCCAATATCAGACTGAGGACAAGAAAACAGCCAGACTACGACACAGTCATTAAATCCCATCACCAGTCATTCAACCAATGAGACGCTCCAATGCTTCAACAGCCTCGGTTCCAGCCAGCACACACAATCATGTAGCCTCAATTCTCAAGGATCCATCAAGCTGAGACAGATGCTTTCAACTCGTTGTCAAAGTCAGCTTTAGAAATCAGCGCATGACTCAGCTGGGAGCAGCAGCTGAGGTGGGAAGAATGATTAGATTCATCAGAATGTTTTATTGCAGTGTGTAGGAGGGGGCTTTTCTCTTTTGTGATGATTGCTAACACTTACTGCTATTACATAGTATGAAGCAGTAACAGAAATGATGACAGAATTTCCCTCTGGGGTACATAAAATGACAAATTCAGTTGGCATATTGACACTGACTTACATATTCAGTTGCTACATTCTCAATACAACATATGCCTAGCCCATCTTGGAATGATTAAATAAGCAATAGCTTTTCATTTGCCCAAGATTTGTTCAAGAAGGGCAAAGTAATGCATCATTATACTAACTAGTGTGTGTTTTTTCATATAGTGAGTTTGCTGGAATGAGAAAGTCATATTGTTAAACATGAATAAGTCCCTGTACCTAGAATAACCTGGTGAAAGTGGACAACAGGGCAATTTTGCACTGTAATCAGTGCATGGTTACTCCTGGCTATGCAAAAGCTGGCACTATAAAAAGTCCCCATCCAATTTCAATTTTGTATTAGTATTCTTTCTGCTAACAATACTTGTTGCATTACTTACTGCCTAATGATTATTATCTGTAGTTAATAGCATGTCAAGTTGCAGATTAATTAAGAGTCAATTAATAAAACAGAAGGCAGGCCAATGACAAGAAATTAACCATCTTCTGCTTCTACTTTCTGGACTTTCTCATATCCTTTGCTGGCACATCACACACTTGTTTCAGTTGGACCACAGCAGTCTGTGAGCAAAGAACTATGAATCACTGCCAAAGATAGAGGGCAAACACAGAGGGAATCCTAAACGTGTGGCTTGGCAGTGGGTCCCAAAACAAAGCCAGAAATACTAGCAGGGTTGGTTTTTTCCCCACATACATGTTTCTTTTCTAGTTATTTATCTAGTTGGAGACTTTTTTTTTTTTAACTTGAACAGATGGTCGCACCTGTGCAACCTAGGATTTTAACAGTGTTGTTTGCATAAACAGTTTGTCCCACAAAGGGTGGTCTGTAACTCTCCTGTAGACTAGACCTATACTTAAACACCACAAACACTTTCCCTGTTTTTGGAAGGGAAAAAAAATACCTGCAAATATATCACACTGTTAAACCACCAAATATAGGTATCGGGATTAAAAACCCTATATTGGTTAGACCAGGGGTCGGCAACCCAAAATGTTCAAAGAGCCATATTGGCCCAAAAAAACAGAAACCATACCGCAAAAAATTAAAAGCCTTATCTAAGCCTGATATGAATGCAACATAGGCTGTCAGTATATTAGCTATATAAGCTATATATTAGCTATATTAGCTATATAAGCCTACTATTAAAGCTGGAAATGCCACTCCAAATTGCTCTTCTTGTTATTTGACAACTTCTCATTGCAAATCAAACATGCAGGCAATCCCTCAGCATTGGCAATGAATGCAAACCTTTCTGTCCATTCTTCCTTAAATATTCTGTTTTCATCAGCAATCTTTCTCTTTTTGCCTTTGGGATCCATGGCCCATCAGCCACCTAGTTTGTTTACAACAGTCACCTGCCTGCCACCATGCTGCACTGTATGTCACAGGCTATGACGCACATATTTTTGAAAAAGCTCCAGGGAGCCGCTAGGGCGGCGCTAAAGTGCCACATGTGGCTCTGGAGCCGCGGGTTGCCGACCCCTGTTCTAG
>VURO01012806.1:9608-21338 GCA_015108175.1 Pelvicachromis taeniatus
TTTCTATATATAACTACTCGGTGATTCGATGTAGGCCGAAAAGTGACATTAAAAAAGTTAGTCTTTTTACCACAAGATTTTAGAAAGATGGATGATACACAATAACCCAGCACAGCTGTTGTCCAATCCTATAAAAATCTGTAACAAATGCTGTAGAGCAGAAAGGACACAGAGGGGGAAATGCCATTCTGCGATGTGGAGCACTGACAGTATTATACGAGTCTACACCTAAATTCTACCTTTTTTTTCACCAGTTTGTAGCACTTTATTTTCCTTTGTATGAAATTTTCAGTATACACTACCAGACAAACGTTTGGTCACACCTTCTCATTCAATGTTTTTCCTTTATTTTTACTACTTTCTATATTGTAGATACATACTGAAGACAGTATGATATATAAAGACAAATATGAAGCAAGATATGTAGAATTATGTAGCAAAGAACAATTTGATACATAACTCTCAATATGTTTTATATTTTAGATTCCAAAGTAGACACACTTTGCTTTGTTAACAGCGCTGCAAGCCTTCTGCCTTCTCTCAATGGGCTTCATGATGTAGTCACCTGAAATGGCTTTCACTTCACAGGTGTGTCGTGTCAGGGTTCATTTGTGGAATTTCTTCCCCTCTTAATGGGGTTGAGACCGTCAGGTTGGTACACAGCTGACAGCCTTATTTGACAACTGTTAGAATTCATTATATGGCAAGAACCAATCAGCTAAGTAAAGCGAAACGACAGTCCATCATTACTTTAGGAACTGAAGGTCAGTAAGTCCGGAAAATAGCTAAAACTTTCAGTGTGTCCCCAAGTCGCAAAAACCATCAAGCACTACGACAAAACTGGCTCACATGTGGACCGCCCTGGGAAAGGAAGACCAAGAGTCACCTCTGCTGCTGAGGATAAATTCAACCGAGTCTTCAGCCTCAGAAATTGCAAGTTAACAGCACCTCAGATTAGAGCCCAGATAAATGCCACACTGAGTGCCAGTAGCAGACACAACTCTACATCAGCTGTTCAGCGTAGACTACGCAAATCAGGCCTTTATGATCTGATAGCTGCTAAGAAACCACTACTAAGGAAAAGCAACAAGCACAAGAGATTTGTTTGGGCCAAGAAACACAAGGAATGGACATTAGACCAGTGGAAATCTGTGCTTTGGTCTGATGAGTCCAAATTTGAAGTCCACCCGCCGTGTCTTTGTGTGACGCGCAGAAAAAGTGAACGGATGGTCTCTATATGCATCGTTCCCACCTTGAAGCATGGAGGAGGAGGTGTGATGGTGTTGGGGGTGCTTTGCTGGTGACACTGTTGGGGATTTGTTTGAAATTGAACCAGCATCCTGCAGCGACATGCCATCCCATCCAGTTTGCATTTAGTTGGACCATCATTTATTTTTCAACAGGACAATGACCCCAAATACTCCTCCAGGCTGTGTAAGGGCTATTTGACCAAGGAGAGTGATGGAGTGCTGCGCCAAATGACCTGACCTCCACAGTCACCTGACCTAAACCCAATCAAGATGGTTTGGGATGAGTTGGACCACAAAATGAAGGTAAAACAGCCAACAAGTGCCGTTCAAGACTGTTGGAAAACCATTTCAGGTGACGAGCTCATGAAGCTCATCGAGAGAACAGTGAGCAAATCGGTAATGAAAGCAAAGGGTGGCTATTTTGAAGAATCTAATGTATGTATGTGTGTGTGTGTGCGTATATATAAATAATATTTTACTACATAATTTCTTATGTGTTCATTCATAGTTTTGGTGTCCTTAGTGAATCTACATTGAATCTAAATTGTGAATAGTTGTGAAAATCAAGAAAAATGAGAAGGTATGTCCAAACTTTTGAATGGTAACTAATATCTATTTTATAGCAGAAACTGTGTTTGCATGGTTAGTTAGAGCAGTTTTGCCAATTGTGGGAAACTTTAAAAAAAATGAAATCAGCACAACAATTCAGCCGTTACATTTACAAGCAAACACTTCAGGTTGTTGGTATACAGCAGATCTCCTATATGCGATATGAGGGACAGCCTGATGTGGACAAGTGGTGGCTGTGGAGACTTATTTTTTCCAACTCTGACTATAGTCATCACTGATTCATTAACAGTTACTGGATTTATTATATTTTAATAAAATATAATTTATTAAAATCAAATTTACTTTATTAAATTTTGACCTCTGAAAGAAGTGCCAGATTTTCCCTTTAACATGTCTCGAATGATGTAAAATGCTGTCATAACGTCTCATCAAACACCCAAGAACAAAAACAGCATAACTCTTAAAGAAAGAGAAATACACTATTTAAATTTAAAATTTTCTTGGACAATTTTCTTGTCTGCGACAGACTGGCATCCTGTCCAGGGTGTACCCTGCCTCTCGCCCTAAGACAGCTGGGATAGGCTCCAGCGCCCCCCGCGACCCTGAAAAGGACAAGCCAATGGATGGATGGACTTTCTTGGACAGCAGTTCTGCTGTTTTGAGTCCCGTTGATGACTACCTTTCATCTTGAATTTCAATTTCATTTTATAAAATGGGAAGAAGTTGCAGGGTGCCAAATCTGGCTAGCAGAGCCGGTGGTGAGAGGAGATTTTTCTGGTGTGGGCAGAAGAAAATGAGCTTTGTGCCAGCAGACAATAGCTAATGATCAACACAATGTCCCACACCACAGTTTAGGTTGTTTCCACCAAATGTTTCCCCTAAGACCCCTTAGTATGCTACACTACATCTCTGAGTTTACAGTCTGAACATGGGGAACAAAGAGGGGCTCACTCACTGTGATTTCCACCAAACTTTTACAGTTAGTCTGTAACTCGAAATCCACAGCTCATAATCAGCAATGGTCTTTAACATGAATTCTTTTTCAGTTTGACACAGAAAGCACAAAATTCAGGTATGAAAGTAGGAATGTAAGAGCAGGGCTGCCAGTGATAGGCTAAATTTAAAACACCATAGTTTCTGGTCATTATAGTATTCATCTGATAAACATAGGGAGGGTTTTTTTAATACATGCCATATATTTGCACCATTTGCATCTTTATTCTATGTATATTTTGCACATTGCATTATCAGATTCTAGTACAGGTTTGTGTTTTTATGTTCACATGAACTCAATTCACGGTGCTTTTATCTAGTATTAGTAGCTTAGCCTACCCAAGAGGTGCCCACCTGCTTGCTTACAGCATATCACATTGTAGACCTTTGATCTATCATCATCCACCTACCCACCAAACCCACAACTATTCCAACACATTCACGGTCACTCACTCAAAAGACTAAATGCACACATGTTTTAAGTGCATGGAATCAAAAACACTAACATGCACACACTTCACTCAACAGCTATATTCCCGTAGGGCTAACTAATTAAATTTTCTGCATCTGGTAGCTTTGGGTCCCTTTTGTCCTTGACCTTGTTGCTGTTGGTCAAAACCGATTCAGGGGGATCTGCCTGGCTGTCCTATTTATAACCAGGAAGGAGAGGGGCAAAGCACTCATATTAAGTGCTAAATGTAATAGATGGTAAGCTCTAAATTACACCAAATAAGCCCATAAAAGCAAAGATGGCAACGGTGAATGAGTTGCACAGGTGAGACAGACTAAAATCTTGCTTTAGACGGAAAAGCAATTTAATTGATGTTTGCACATCCAATGTTTAATCATCTGATTTTGAACGGATTTTAGTCAGATGAGTTGTGTTTTTACATGAAAAGCTTTAAATCCTGGTCAGTTTCAGTTGTTTAGGTCATTTCACGCTTTTTGATGTGATTGCATTGTGTCAACATTGTGAAACATCGACATGACTAATCCTCCTACATCCCATCCCAGACTTTTTAATCTGACCATAAGGTTATAGTCATGACAGGTACTGAAGTTTTAGCGTACACAGTATATGCAAAATCCCTGTCATATCGTCTGCCCATACGCCAAGCTGGGCATACTGCAGCTGTCAGATAACATCTGTTCAGCTGTCCTCTGTTTCTACTCTGTGGTCTGTGCTTTCTCTTTCTTTCTCTCTTCATATATATATATATATATATATATATGAACTTGCAGACATTTGTATACATAATACATTGTAAACCACACAGTAAACACAAAACAGGCAATTAAAATATTTGTGAAACACACTCCATTTGATTGTACACATGCCACTCAAGTAAATGAAATAATGCAGTGGGATCTGGCATAATTGCGCTGTCTCTGTAACCTATGTGGAAACGTGCAGCATTTTATACAATTATATTCAGAAATAAAAATGTATATTTTTTTTGTATAAGGATTCATCTGAAATCTTTTGGGTTCCAGAAATGTATAAATAGTGTAGCCTTGTCCTTGCAATTCGTTTCATCAGTTATAACTTCTGTGTAAAGAAATCCTACTCCTCCACAAGGGGTATCTTACGCAACATTCAAACAGCCAAGCAGGAAAAAACACATCCAACATTTAGTAGTAAAAAAAAATATATGTTTAAAGCTTTTATACTTAATATAGCCACTGCACGCGTGTGCCACTTCACTCTCACTCTCCTGATACACTGCGATACCAATGCCTGCAGTGCGTGCCGTGGGAGATTTTGCTGTAACTGTACAGTCAACATGCTTTGAAGCTGCTGCATAACCTTACAGAGGCATTCCTGTAGCTATTGCTATTAAAATTATATGTGACGTATTTGTGACTCTGTACACTGTGAGTCTACATCCAATGAATGCTGACCTATACTTTAAAGCATATCAGTTTCAAGAACTCGTGTATTTTAGTGGTTAATTTAAAGAAACCAATGAATGTGACATTTGAATGGTGACCGCTGTTGAACCTTTTTACCCCTGACATTTCAGTGTCCCTTAGGGCTAATACAGAAGCACTTACCAGGTAGCCAAAAAAAAATCCTCAAACCTCATGTAAAAATATGATTGAAATGTAGATTTGCACTTGTAACGTAAAACAAAGAACAATAAAACAAAAAACACTGTTCTAATCTAAACATTGAATTTGTGTGTGATGCTTCATGCAACTCTACAACAGTATTTAAAAAATTAAATAAATAAACAACTAAATATCTAAAAATAAACTAATGTAAGGCGTCCGCATGCGTGCTACATGTGTAAAGACTGAATATGCACAAATAAGTGTGTGTGCGTGTGTGTGTGTGGCTGATAAAAAGTACGGGAGGACAGCAAGGATGAACAGAGAGAAGCTGAAGTTAGAAGGGTCATTTGCATGATCTTTAGAAATATTGCAATAACCTCGGGCTATTGCTAAGAAGACCTAGCTTAGAGAAAACCAAGTTACTTACCATGCTGTGTATTTCCTCTGCTTGTGCAAGATAAATAAATCCATTTTCAACGGTGCACTGAAACATCCAAATTAGATAGTATTCTCACAATTAGCATTGCTCTTTCTCTTAATTAATGCCATTCAGTAACACTTTAGATTAATTAACGTTTAATAAGTTACCTAATGCATATTTTGAATAATATTACCATAACTGATTTATATACATTTTTATTACAGACCTACCAGGGCCCTAATACCATGACAGTTAAACTATTCCCTTAGCTCCATAACATTATTAAAATATTTGGAAAAAAGGTGTTATTATGTCCATAGAAAAACATATTTAACACAACTCTAAACATGTAATTTTTACCAAAATACATCCAAAAAAGTATTTGAACAAGTTCTGACTGTAAAACTTGTGTCCATAATGTCATAAAGCACAACTGTTAGCTTGAGGCAAGGATGAAGGGCACTTGGGATTACTTGGAACATAGCCTGCAAAAGTTGACCAGTTTTAAACTTCACTGCATATTTTTAAATAAAGTTGAGACAGCAGGCAAGAAACGGGATAAATAATCTCAACATGTAGATGCAAGTGTGACTATTCTTGATCTGATCAACAAGTATGGGTAAAGATTGTGATTAATACAGGCGAAACCAGTCAAACGCTTAAAGAATAAGACAGCTGGGAATACACAAAAAAGTTCAAATTCAGCAAATTTATTTCTGAATATAAAAATATTGTGCCGAACGCTGGCAGATGAATTCAGACAGGCTTGCAGTAAATGAATATACTGTACATGAAAGTGGGAACATCAAAGCGTGGGACTGTTTTTCTAAAAAATTGTGCAGGTGAAGTGTACAGATGTATTTTGGATACAAGCTTACAGAAATCAGCCAAAAAGTGAAATTGATATTGCAAAGCATATCAGCTTTGTCCAGGACAAAATCAACATTTTACAGTGGCTCTTTCAAAACCCTGATCCAAATCTCACAGAGCACATACGGTATGGCATGGAGAAAAAAAAAGAAATGAGTTATGTATACTCTTGTGTGGAAACTGAAAGGAAACTTTGACCACAACTCTTGTGGTAAAGTGCCTGGTTGACTCCATGCCCAGATACCGATCATCAAGCAGTTCAGAAAGCTAAAGATGACAATCTAAACATTGAAATATGGTAACTGTGATCTTTTAGTGAGCCCACTTCTGTCTATTCAGATCCTTTTTTGTAAATATGTATTATATATTTAACCTACCAATTTTCCTCATGATTGACAAGTGTACTTGTGCCATGTTTCTTTTAAATACATGTGATTTGCTTTGACATTTTACAGTCTAATGAAATAAAAAATCATGCATTTGTTTACCTTACAGTGTAATGCAACCAAGTTAGACCACTGCCCGACCTGGCCAGCACATGTTAATGTAAGCTGTTTAATGGTTAGCAATTACCCGATAGCCACTTAGCTGTTGGTTACATTATCATAGCTAAGTAGCTGCTAGCAACTATGGCTAATATAAGAAAATGATAATATAGAAGTTGGGCAGGAAACCGTGATCAGACCTGCCAATTAACACAGTGTTAATGTAATAAAATGTGCTATGTTTCTGTTAACTTTACCAGCTCTATTTGATCAGCAAATATATATTTTTTTGCACTTAGATATTTGTCATACATGTTAGATATATGTTAGATATTTATCATACACATTACAATGTTATTACTGTATTTTTGCACAGTTTCAGACATCATGAAAATAATTTCATTGACTAGATTTCTCTAATCACTATGATGATTGTGATAATTGACTATTTTCTCGGGAATCTGTGTCAAGTATGAAATTCTAGTATTGTGAATGTTTCCCTTAGCAGTCTTCTTTATGAGTTATTATTATTTAATTTTACTTGCTTGTTTGACTAGGGCTTATGTGTAAGCGCAGTTTGAATTGTCAATAGTCTTGCTGTCAAATCATCGTAGTGTAAGGAGGAACAAAGCTTTAAAGTAGTCAGATTTTCTTCAAAGTGGCCTTGAGCAACAGTTCTCTAAGCTCTCTGAAGGGCTTTCTTTTTCACTCATTTTGAGTCCAGTCATGTTATTTGTTAATAATATTAATTACTTTATTTGCATAGCATATTATAAAACACAGAGTTACAAAGTACTTCACAGTTTGGGGAATAAAGAACGCATGATTAAAAGTCCTAATGTCCATACACACTTTCATATCCACAGTAGAATAACAAGAATCAGAAAAAATTGTAAAGACTAAACATTTCCAAAATTTAGGAGCTATAACCTCAAAAGTGTGGTCGGCTCTGGTTTTAGAATAATCATTAAAAGAGTTTGGTAGGGTGGTCGGAGAGGCTGACTGCTAGCCTGCCAATGTAAGGTTTTATATGTGATTAATACAAATTTTAAATGAATTCTGAATTTCACCGGAAGCTTGGACAGGTTGATACAATCCAGGCTTGAACTGTGACTTCATACCATTCATCTTACCAGCTAATGTACTAGCATGTGAGAAATATTTCACATTCAGCAGATGACATGGCAGGAAAAGCACACTGAATGGCATTAAGGAGTCTTTTGATAATATTAAACATGAACTTTGGATTGTGCCTATTATTGCTAATCAAGTCGGAGAAGTAGAAGGTATGAGTCAGTTAAGTCAGCGCTGAATTTGAATCATTCAAGCATAGAAATGCACCTAACTCAAGGGATGAAACAGTTTTGTGTCTACACATAACGGACAACTTGAATGAATTTTAAAAGTGTATGTTTAGGCACTTTGTTACTAGTAGCATACTGTGAAAACACATAATTTGTTATCATTTCTTTACCTGACTCTATGACAAATAAACAGCGTAACTCATCAAAACGTTAATCTCAAAGCGCTGTTAGCTGAAATTCTGGTATAAAGGACTACAAAAGAAGAAATGACTGACCAAAAAACAATATGAAACAGATGAACAGTATATATTAATGTCCTCAAACAAACAAGAAAAAATCCACCAATGACCAAATACAGAACCTGAAAGTTGGATCTGGTAACAGTGAGTGTCTACAGCCATCTGCACAGTGGAGGCTCTACCGTGGTTTGAGGTTGTATTTTACCTAGTGTTGGGGATCATGTCGAAATTGGTGGAGTTATGTACTTTATTGTCAGATTTTCATCCACCTGGAAAGTATCTGAGTGGTAGCTACATAATTTCTTACCATGGCAAACATACGATAGATAGATAGATAGATAGATAGATAGATAGATAGATAGATAGATAGATAGATTAAACTTTATCAATCCTTCGGGTGAGTTCCTCTGGGAAATTCAGTTTCCAGTAGCACAGCACCGTCAGAGTTGCATGTTACAGAGTTGGAATACCAATAAGGGAATAAGAGAGTACGACCATAAGCGTAAATATAGCATATGTACACATATACACATATATAAACACAGAATATATAATAGGGATAAATAGGAATATCAGTGGATATATACTCATTGATGAGATGTATTGTGAATTTATTGCACAGTGATTGTTATACAGTATAATATAAAAAAATATTGCACAGTGAAAAGAACTACAGCTTAGTTGTTCCCCCCTCTGTCCTCCTGTTTCCCCTCCCTCTCCCCTCCAGCGAGGAGTTAAAGAGTTTGATGGCGTGTGGGAGAGAGGATATTTTAAGTCTGTTGGTCCTAGAATAAGTCCTAGAAGGTCAGTGGAACACAATCAGTCATGGATTGGCCTCCACAGAGCATTATTGAAGCAGTGTAGTGTCATCTTGACAGAAAACAAAAGTCAGCCATTGTCCAAAAAGGAGCTTTGAACGTCCTTGAGGAAGCCTGGAGAGCTATTCATGAAGACTACTTAAACAAATGATAATAAAGCTTGTCTAAGAGAGTTCGGGCTATGTTGGAGAAAACAGGAGGTCATATTAAACATTGACTTTCAAGTTAAATAGAATTGCACAAACTCTGAATTGGCCTTGAATGCTGCTCATGCTTTGTGTTTCATGAGCAGAATATGAAAAAATGAGGGATGGCTCAAGACCTTTGGACAGTACTAGAAGTTCCCAAGTTAAATATAAGGTTAGCATTTATAAATATGCACAAACATGACTTTTGACTAAAAGATTCAGTGCATTAAATACAAATTTTAGAGTTAGTTATTTTTTGACTCTTAGACTGATACATTGTTTCAAACTTGAACCTTCATTTTCTGCTTGGATTAATGAAAATCTGGAACATTACAGTGTACAGAGAAGTAATCTGATCTCAGACATACTGCATTCTTCTTTGAAAAACAATATGATGCTATCACCAGCAGGAGTGATAATCCACCTCAAGTCGCGTTTGCTGAAATAGAGGCCTCAAAGACATTTTGAATGCGTAACATGATATATTGTCCAAGAGGGAAAGACTTGAATTAAGAATCAGATTAAAGTTATGGCAAGCTTTATGAATAATGCAGCCAGCATTTATTTCCCAGGAAGTCAACTGTAAAACATAGTCTTCTTGCCAAGTCTCTCTGCTCTCTGTACTCTCTACATTTCATCCACATCAGTAATGATGGATGGCAATTTAAAGTAAACTAATTAAACCCGAAAAGGAAAATGAATTGTGACGATATTTCATCCCATCAGCATCATAATTGTGCAAGTGTCAGACTATTTCTAGCCATCAAAAAATTAAAAGCATAAATCAAAGGTTATGGAGGCAAAAAAAAAAGGAGATTGGGTTTGAAAGTTATTGTTTTAACAGGATGACAAAATCATTAGAATCAAATTTATGACCCTGGGGCAAAGACTTCTATGATTCTAGTATTGACTTGTCAGTGTAATATCCCTGTCACTTTTGCCTCATTCATTCAGTCGGCACACAGGAAATACTCTCATTTCATACTCTCACACTGAGTGGAAAGAGCTGATCAGAAGACAAAAGACTTATCATCTTTGGGAAATGTTTTCAATTGTGATTGAGAAATCTCACAGCAGAATTCTTTAAATATCACTAGGCGATATGAGAACAGAAGATATTTTTATGACTCTTATATTTGATTTCTACAAGCCAAATTGGCTGTGACGGTTAAATTTCTGCAACCGTGAAAATAACAAAAGAATCACTTGAGTTTATGTAGTTAACAGTACATTTAAACCCCACTGTCACTAATGAAAAACAACACTTTTAATAGATGTTACTGAAAACGCTTGCACTTTGTGACAATAGAATATGCATTCTTCCATTTTTTTTTCTTTATTGAAACTGTTTGACACTTGACAAACTAATTTGTTTTGCTGTGACAAGTTTTGTGCATCGGTTTGTTTCACAGCAATTAAAGCCACCCACTGGTCATGCTACTTCAAGTGTTTTGTTAGTTACTGCACACTGTTCATACATCTGGGTTGCATTATTTTTTTTTTTTTCACAGCCCTGTGTGAAATTAGCTGTCATTTCAAAAGAGGAATAATCTTAATATCTACATGTGCGATCACTTACTGTAACACATTAGACATGGTGTGAAACACTGTGTGAAAACGTGCTGTTTTCATAGCTCTTTATAGAATCTGGCTGTCTAAAGACAGCATTGAAAACAATCTGAGTTTCACAGAGGAATAACATTTTGCTTCCAACATTTGAAAACGCAGCTACATACATACATAGAAACCTGATCCCTTAAACAGATCGCCAGTCAAACATGTGATCCCTGTTGCAAGTACTCACCTTCCAACATTACCTTTTTCTCTGTTTTATCTCCCTTTAAGTTGACATTTTCTTCTGGGATCACATCTTCCCATAATCCTGCTCTGGATGGGCTGTAGCCCCTCATCTTTTAGCCCTGAAGGTCAACATGTGAGAGGCATAGGCAAAAGAAAATGACCTGCATCAAACACAATGTAGTGACTCCTATCCGAGGTGGGGGAAGCCTCTGTAGAAAGATAGGCAGATAGGTCACCTTTAGAAGCTGCATGCTCTTTGTCACAAAGCAATTTTACCTGATTGTTAACAGGATGTTCTTTTCTAGTATTTGTCTCGAGAGCAGCAATCAATCTTTGGCTAGCGTGAGACATTTATATTTCTTTGAGGAACTGACTCTTTAAGTACATAAAAAACAAAATTTGATGGTTATGCTCAAACACAGATAAGATTTTTCCGCCTTTTTAGAAACATTTTGTGCTATTATGATTGATCTTCTGCAAAACAGCGTACTAAAAAAAATATTATTTTCCATTTTATTTTTGATTTCTCTTTCTGTTGTTATATTTTTCTTCCTAAATATATTCTTAAAACATGTCAAAGCTGTCATAAGTCATAACTTCTGACCTTGAATTCTTCTCTAACTTTCAAAATAACACTGTGACATTCCTCAGTGTGACTGAGACTCTGAAATGTATTCTGCTTATCAGTTATTTCTGGCACAAGCAGCCCCCCCCCCCCCCCCCCCTCCACAAACTCC
>VURO01012806.1:45988-60390 GCA_015108175.1 Pelvicachromis taeniatus
AGGCATGAACAAAAAAAAAAAAAAAGGAAAAAAATCCAGAAGAGTGAAATATGAGCAGAAGGGCAAGCCAACTAATTTACAGGTTTTTATGTATGTGTAGGTCAGGGATATAACGTGTGGAGGGTACAGAATTTGTCCTTCGTCTGTAATAATAAATTAAGAGATCGATCAATGATAAAAAGCAGTTCTGCTATACTCAAATATAAAAAAGAGTGTACAAAAGTATCATTAAATGACCCAATTAAAATGGATGATTTTTGTCTTTAAATGTAAGATGACCATGCATCTTGTAAAGTATTCAGCTCTGAAATTGAACCAGGGGTGGCTCAGTAGGTAGCGTGCTCGCCCCTTGATTGGAAGGTCGACGGTTCGAACCCACCCTAACGGCTACCCTGAGGAACCGCTGAGCACGGCACCATCCCCCACACACTGCTCCCCGGGCGCCTCATTGGTGACTGCCCACTCCTTCACTGAGTGAATGGGTTAAATACAGAGAATAATTTCCTACGGGATCAATAAAGTATACATTATTATTATTAAAACCCCATTCTTTCAATCTCCAGCTCCTCCACATTGCACAAGAATCTAAAACCTGAGTTGTTCCAGTTGCAGGTGAACACACTGCTGTCATTTGTGTGTGAATGGGAAACACGCTGAAAAGCACTTTGAAGAACATTTATTAATGCTAAACATTTACTCCACCCAGTCACCAGAGACGCTTCTCTGTATTTTAGAACAAACCTCTGGCAGCGTCATAAGCTGCAATCTTTTCTGTTCTTGTGAGAAACTGTGGCGGCACAGAATGGCAGCGGAAGCCTTCCAGCAGTAAAATGGCTAGGTAATTAAGGAGCAAATTTGGATAGCAGGCTAATTGTCAAATGGTGATAATTACATGTCTTTGTTATGCCACAGCTGTCCCAGCGAGCTGTGGGTCACAACACAAAGTGAGGAAAATCAGCTGGACACAGAGCATGAGTGCATGTGTGTGTGTCTGTGTGTGTGAGGGAGAGAGAGAGATAATCTTTATTGCCAACTGATTACATTTTCACACCGTCTCCTCGGGCCCTTTGGGTTAAAACTGAAGGGGCAAGTATTGTCAGCACACACATGCACACACACACACAGATACACAGAGACACTTGCACATGCAGAGTCACAAACAGAGCGAGTTTGGGAGAGCTGGAACAGTGAAGTGAATTCAGGGTAAGGTGGCAAACCACTGCAGTTGCTGATTGGCTCATTTCCATTTCAATTACACAGCCCAGTGACATTGCTGTGCACACACCCGGGCGCATTCACACTTGCAGAGAGACAAACATACACACAAATACGTACACACACACACAGGTCCTGCACATACATACACATGATGTAGGCCTATGCGCTCTCGTGAGGCACTTCTCTGGGCTGTGCATCGGTAGCTGCAGACAGAAAGCAAGAAGGACAGGGAGAGATAGATAACCTGAGCGAAAGAGAAAGACAGAGGAGGAGAGCAAGAGCTCAGTGGCAGGCAGGGTGAGAGAGAAATCCAAGCCATCTAACCAGTTGAATAAGTGAAATCCAGTAGAAAGAGGAGACTGCACTAGTCTAAATACTACTGCTCAGAGGTGTGACCCGAAAGGAGAGGCTGCTTCATGACTAACACAGCGTATCAGAGGAGTACGATCATTCTATGTTAATGCTTTGCTTCTTTATTACGAGAAAATAAGCTCTGAAATGTGCTCTTCACTCTTCTTTTCTTAGTTTTTTCCAAGACATAAAGGGTGACGAGAGATTAAGGGTGAAGCCGCAGCAATACCATGCATCCCGACGTGTGCTGCACAAAGCTAAACCTCATGGCATCAAAGGATAATAATATTACAGACCAAGAGAGACTGCCACTGGTATCATGTAAAAATCATCATGACAACACTGATGAACACAAGGATGCAAAAATACTGTTAAGATGGGAACATTTTATGTAGAAAGAAATTCCTGCAACAATTCTGCTTCATCTTTTTTTTTTAACTTGCACAGACTTTGACAAGAAATGTTAAGATTAGACACTGCTGACAGCTGCATGTATTACAAAGCCAAAGCCCCGTCTACCTCAGTACAAAAGATCATCTCTGTTTGTCTCTTCTCTTCCCCCCGTTTTGAGATGTATTTTCTCGCTCCCATCCCCTTCTTTCTTGATTTTTTCCGCCTGCCTGAGTTTCTCGCTTTGCCCAGTCCTGCTCATGACCCCAAATCAGATCTATTTACATTATTTCAACACTCCCTGTTGAAATTCAAACATCTGATATATTTTCAATTCAATATCCTCAGGCAATGTTCCGTTGCTTGATAAATCAAATCACAGTAACCTAGAAACTAGAAATGCACTGGGACCTTAAAAGGCAAGTCTGTTATTGTTTTTCCCTCAACTTTTCTCTGCATCCCGTTGAGTGTGTGTGTGTGTGTGTGTGCTTACATATATGAGTGTGTGTGTGTGAGGGCATGGGTGGGGTTATGTACGTGTTCCTAAAGTGAAATATAATTTGTCGATTTTGATCCAGAGGGAGAATCTGTTTAGCCAAGAGAAGATGAACTCTGACTGAACCCGACTAGAGAATACATGCAAAAGCCTTTGGAGGGCCATTCAACACATATGTTCCAAACACTCATAACAAACACTTCAAGATATAGTTTTCACACTTGTCTAATTGCAGATGTTTGGTTTGGATCTGAGGATGAAAGGAGGAGAAGAAAGGCAGTACTGGCAGACAGAAAGACGTAAAGGGAGAGAGGAAAGCGGCTGGTGCTCATCATTCTTGTTGATAACAGCTGTTAGAAAGGGATTTAGCCTTTCCAGCCAGATATTCACCTTCTTATTACTGATGGCAAAGCAATGTAATGGGGAGAGAGGTGAAGAACTGATAACTGAATCCAGTATCTCCGCTCGACAGTCATCTTGACTGTAAAATTAAATTCTTCACCAGCCTGCTATGTTAGCAGTTTGGGACCTTGAGATAGAAAGCATTTTTCTTTGTGTCTGAGAAACTGGCAAAGGATGACAATGCAGCTTTCTTGGTTACACATTTTCCAAGTCCTAAAATTATTTCTCCAGCAGGTTAACACGTAAACCGGGCAGTGACTGGAACTGGCTTTAACAAGCCAGAATTGGGATAGAAGTCTTCAATGAATCATTTTGTCACAGTATATTGGAATATGGGATGTATTGAAAGCAGTATTATTTAGTAAGACTGTATTATATTTAAAATATAACAGTGTTGTTGAGCAAAAATACATGTACACTTGGACAATACAATACAATACAATAATTACACATTGCCCTGCCTTTTCTAGCAGCTTACGTTTTTTTTTTTTGCCCCATTTGAATTGGTTGCAGCAAAGTTGTCATTTTCCTTAGAGAAATGACCACAACTTTAAAAAGGGCACAAGGATAAGAGATTCAAATCCCAAAATACTACAGAAGAAGTACAGAGATGGCTATGAAGTTGAAGAGGGGCGCAGTGAAGTCAGAACATGCGAGAAATGTCAACTTGTTGCATGAGCTGACAGCCACATTCCTTGCTCGCTAACTGGTCGATAGGTTTACAACACAGGGAGGGGTTAGAGGATGACACACGGTGTCATCAGACCTATAGAGTATCAAATATTACTGGTATTGCCTGGGGGACAGGTGTCTATGAATGCAGGCATGTTTTTATGTGTTTATGCTAGATATTGGCTATAATGTGCAAACACATCCGCGCACGCACAGAAGTGCATAGCTGCTGGTCATGGTGCATTTTATTGTGTCCATCTGCTAGAGCTTTATGGAGGGTGTACTTCAGGCTCAGAGCAGGTGGTCAGCCCAGTATAATATACCGACTGTCAGCAGTGAGGGACGTGCCCATGCATTTCGTCACCTTTCCCACTCCCACGTAGTTTCATTCGTTCGCCTCTTAGAGCCTTTTCTCCCTCTTCATCTCCCTGTCCTTTACTTCCTCGCTCTTCTTTCCCCCTCCCGCCCATCTCCACCCCTACCACCCCTTGACTGTGATCTTACAATATTCATTTCTGCCATTTATGTCTGTCAGCACTCATTTTGCCCCAGGGAGACAATGAATTAAGAGCAGTGACAGACAAGTTCTTGTTCTGCTCTTGGTGCTGAGTGAAACAGCGAGATGTAGGGCTCCAGTAAGTGTTTGATGTAGTCTGCATCAGCATGCTGCTGCTCGAGTCCAAAACAGAGGGGGGAGGGAAAAAAAAAAGACAGACAGATACTTCCTCTGAGCTCATCTACTCACTCCTCTGCCAAACAGCCATTTTTATGGATGTGTAACACTGATGTGTAAAAGCTATATGTGTGAGCGAATGGCTGAATATGTCTATGTGGGCCTGTGTATATCTGTCTGTGTGTAAAAGGATTTCTTTATGTCTCTCCTCATCACCAAGGGAGTCGGGGAAAAATGGCACATCCCCCAACATCCTGTCAGGCCCTGGGGTCATTCTTCTGAATCACTGCTGCCCCAAGCCCACTTCAATCCCTTTGTAAATACTGTATACTTTGACATGTTTACTGGGACCAGAGTGAGCGTGTGCTTGTCTGCAGATGCATGTGGGCTTATTCATGGTCACACATGGGCAGTTGGTATCAATTAATAGCCATGTATCATTGAGTTGTGAAAAGTGTTGGCCATTAATCATTGGTCATTGTTTTATAGTGACAGGGTATTTGGCAGCTGAGACAGAACAGTGGCAATGAAACGGCTTTGAGCCGTGTAACCCATCTTCCTGATGTGAGTGAGAGAAGGGGGGGGGGGCATGCCGTACAAATAGAGATGGAGATAAAAACTTGGTCTGTTGTTTACTTCATCAACTATGAATGGCAGTCTGGCTAGCTCGCTCTCGATAGGTTCTAAGAGGCTAGATAAACACAAACACTTTGCTACTTAAAGTCACCATGTGTCTGCAGCAATTAATGCTTTGTAAGTGACATAACTAAACAGTTTGATAGGTAGGCTATTATGCATGTGTAAACACAGAAAACGTTCCCAGGTGCATGTTTTCATTTGTGTACAGTAGTCGACATTGCATAATGTCACTGGTACAAACCTTAAATGGAGCTAAAATGGTCTCATCAATGCAGATGAAATAGTCGCTGGACTGAAAACGATGATGCTAAACATAGGAGCGCTGTACTCACAATACACTGCTCAGGTGCTTGAGTAATGTATTCTGTGTAGGTCATAGATGCACCTAAAACTCCTCTTTGAATGAGGCAAAAATGTGGTTAAATTAAAAGAAAAGAATTTGTTTCTTTGTTTAAAATTTCTTTATGTATCTACTTTATCTACTCTCGTAATTGTGGGAAATAACACAGGGGGGGATATTGGGGACATTACATTATCTAAAAGTGACAAATACCCCAAACTGCCAACCTAGGAAAAACCTGCCCTTTTGGTGACGAAATAGTTCCCAGTATAACCCAGTATTTTGGTTATTTTATGTTCACAATGAGAACATTTGGGACTTTAAGAGAATGCTGCCATATGTTTCCTTGAACCGGAGAGCAGACTTTGGGGATGTAATGAGAATATTCCCAAATGTTTATCCTCTAGATCACGAGTTAACGTACCCTTTACTTCTTAAAAGGGAAAAAAGTTACCTTAATTAATCCTCGGGTAACATGCAGGAACACAGCTTAAAGGGGATATTCCCATGTGCTTCCTTTTTCACTTTTCATTACATTACAGTACCTTCCGGGAAGATTACAGTAACACAACAGAAACAATACAGCAGAACCTGCAAAACAATAATAAAAGAAATTTTACACCCGTTTGTGCAACACTAGCTCCACTCAGCTAAAAGCCATGCCAGGTAGTCAGCTTATCGGGTCAGATTAAAATGGAGTGTGGATTGCCATCAAATAAATTCAGTCACATAAGTGCTGAGATTACTCCAACAAGGGGAATGGGCTTTTGGTGGGAAAATAGACACGTCAGAACATCAGCTCAGGCATAAAAAATAGGAGTGTGGTGCAATTGCTAAGTGTATCATGCACCATCACATCATACAATATGGTTAGCACCCAGGTTGTTGAGTAAACATGCACATAGCAAATGTCAATCTTTATCAGACATGTTGATTAGTTCTATTAGTTTGGAATTGAGTTCCTTGATAAGAATACAGATAACTTTGATTTATTAAAGATTGTGTACAAGAGCACTTGTACTGTAGCATGTTATCAAGTAGAAAAGTGTAAAGAAAAATGCTACACTTATTTCAATGAATAACATCATGCTGTGTAAAGCAATTTGTAAAACCTGTAAATGCTTGTGGTTGATGGTAGCAAACTAGCATTTTCTCTTAGGGTTTGCCTCCGCCTTCTTTCACTGGTTTTAGATAATGGGCGGGACATAACTGGGACTGTTTGCTTGCACTGGGCTCAGCTTTTGCATATGCACTTTTGGACAGTAAGACAAAAACCTTGTCTATTTGAACTTTATAATTACACTCCACAATAATTGATGTAAAAAATGCTGCTAGACTTACATAGAGAATTGAGAGTGGTCCCCTCATGTTTGCTGTAACGCCACTAAATGTTCTGCAAATGCTATGAGAACAAGAGACCTAGAGACAATCACTTTAGTAATGGTCTTGCTCTGTTTTTCTAAACAGATATTTCTATTATTGATTAAAATGATTTCTCACTGACATTTAAGGAGGACAAACTATTTCCTGTTTTGCGTAAAACAAAATTGTAAACAAACTAGAGAGAGAGAGTAATGGAGAACAGAGAGGGCGTTTGTTCAGGAGATTTCTCCTGTCTAAAAAGGCTATTGCAGTACATCCATTCTTCCCCACTTTTCTTTTGACTTTCATCCACCTTTTTATGGCACATTCGAAAAGCAGAATATAAGCCGACTGCAGTGGTTGTTCTGTAAGCCCTCCTTACTCTGTTTCTCGGGACAAATGAACAGCAGATGGATGAAGGAGTGGAGTGAGTGGGAAAACTGGCAAAAAAGGGCAAAGATGGACAAAAAGAAAATCATGGAATCACATTGTGTGATAAGTAGAAGAGATGCAGAGTGGGAGGAGGGAAAAAGAAGAAAGGCATGTATGAAGGTTTGAAAACTCAAAAATCTAGAGGGATGAGAGGAATGAAAAGAAAAAGAGATACATACGTGGACAGATGAAATCAGAATCACAGATTAAAAATGAAGAATCGGTGATGAAAGAGGAAGTACAAACATGAGCGTGTGCTGCTTCATGCTTGTCCGACTATGTTTACACCTGTAGGACTGATCATGAGAGCATAACAACCACATGTCCACACACATATACAGTATATGGGGATGTCAGGGGTCAGTGTATCTATGCACTAAATACAAGAGAGAAACCACAGAGGCTGACCTTCACAATAGGTTTCCATGGAGCTCTGTCCGTATGTTATAATGTCACCACTTTCATAAAACCTGCACCTCTTTCACAGTTAACAAACCACTAACAATATCCTGTGTGTGTGTGTGTGTGTGTGTGTGTGTGCATGCGTGCGTGAAGGAGTGTGTGCCAAGCCCACTGTGATTAGGATAAGTTAGGTATGTAACACTTAAAAATGGAGCTATGGGAAGCCAAATGTGAACTCTTGTGTTTATCTGAGCTATGTAATTGCTTTACTGACAGACTGTAGCTATAGTTGTGCCTGTCTATACATCATTGATGTCATGTGAAAACCTTGTTGATCCCTTCCTTTGGGGATTCCTTATACAGAATGAGAGGACTCTAGCAAATACACATTCACCCGCCACTTCAATAAGTACACCTGTTCAGCCGCTCATTAATCTAACTATCTAATCAGCAAATCACATGGCAGCAACTCAGTGCATTTAGACATTGTAGACATAATCAAGATGACCTTCTAAAGTTCAAACCTAACATCAGAATGGAAAAAAAAAGAAACTTGACTTTAAGTGGTTGAATGTTAAGTATTTCAGAAACTGGTGACCTTCTGGGATTTTCCTGCACAATCGTATTCAGGGTTTCAGGGTTATGTTCAGAAATGTCTGAAGAGAGAAAATATCTAGTGAGAGGCAGTTCTCTGGGCAAAAATGTGTTGTCGATATCAGAGGTCAGAGGAGAATGGCCAGACTCTTTCGAGCCGATAGGTAGGCAACAGCAGCTCAGATAACCACTCATTATAACCAAGGTATGCAGAATGAACAGCACATCAAAACTTTAAACAGATGCACTACAGCAATGTAATGCTATTATGTTAATGTGGACCAGAATCTCTGAGGAATGTTTCCAGGACCTTGTTGAATCTACACCACAAGGAGTCAAGTCAGTTTTTAAAGTCCAACACGGTACTAGCGACATAACTAATAAATGAATCGAAGTATGCATAAGTCTTTCACATTAATTCCAAATAACAGTCAAAACTGTATTCATCGAGTTACTAAAAAGCCACATTTACTTTATCCATGCTCAAAGAAAGCAGCCTGGTTCAAATTTTAATTGTAACCAGACTATTCAGAAAATAAATGTTCATTTGCTGCCCTATTGACAAGTGGTTAATGAGAAATGGTTGAAAATGAATGTCATGTAACCTGAGGAAATCTATCACGCAGTACTTTGTTTCTCCAGTAAAAAAGAAACCTCAAACCTACTATTTAGTGATGTAAAAGTTTACAAACTGATTTATATTTGTACCATGAAATTGCAGTTTTTTTAAATGGATAAACAACTGTATTCCTGCAAAGATTACAGTCAAAATGATGATGTTTTAAAAGTGCATACTTCATTTGGACATTTCCTGGCACGGTACTACTTTATTCCATTTATTGCATTTCTATTGATAGTGATCTTAGCATCATTTCTTGATTTCAGTCTTGATACCGCCCAGATACTTTCATATAATATTACACAGAGCAGACTAGTTCTGATAAAATCACGTTTGTATGTGTTTTGTTCAGCACAAAGCCCCCAATCATGCCAAGTTAAAATTATATGACCAAAGCTTGTTGAGATTTGTTCAAAAAAAATGTTTGCACTTGCACAATTTTCCTTTTAAATGTCTATATCTCTGCCCTCCAGCTTCTGCATACTTGAACTCATTGTAAATACTGCGGTGTATTACATGGAATGGAATTAGCTTGTTCACTTAATGAGAGCATATATCAACCATTCATTCATTTTTACACTAATTACTGTCTTAAGGCAATACAAGAGGGCTGTGAAGTGAAATGTAGTATAACACTGGAATCTTACAATACAGGAAACAGTACATGATCTAAACAGTACCCAGCTGCTGCTCAGCAGACAGAGGATGGTTTGAACTCTGCCAAGGTTTCTGATTCCCCCCCCCCCCCCCCCAGGGAGACTCATAATAAAAAAGTGTATTATTTCACTGTAATAAAGGATTCTCTGAATAAATACCAGTGCTAACAGCTTGTGTTATGTGATGACATGTTTTGTCACATCGTATCATGTTTTGCCCCCAATATCATCTGCATCAGTCTAGACGGTGAACGCCTGTCTGAGTAACAGTGTAGTCTACATAATAAAGCTTTGGCACCAAGTGTTGACACATCAATCAGATAAAAGAAAACAGCAATATTCTCCGATTGCTATCACCCCTGGCAGCTGCCCAAATCAGGTTTTAAAATTTGAATACAGGGTCTGCAAAGGGTTAATCAAAACTTTCATCTCAACAGCGAAACCCTATCACAACGATCACAATCAGATTAAAAGGAACTGCACAGCGCTACGTTCTCCCCAGACAGATAACTTTCATGTTCAATTATAACTTTTAAGAACAATCAAAATTCACCAACATTCTAAGTGTTATGGCTCTATTATTGAACCGGAGAGCTGGCAGACAGGAGACGTGGCTGATGTGGCTGCGCGGGGTTTAGAGAAGGTAATTTACAGAACATCTGCTGATTGAAAAAGGCTGAATGTTTTAAGAGCAGATGGTTATGGAGAGATGATGGAAGTAGTTTATAACCAGCCTCGGCACAAAACAACCACTGCCATGTTTTCTAACAAGGGGCTGTTGTTTCTAGAAATGAGAGGGATTTTTCTTTTTTAACAGCTGGAAAACAAGAATGCATGAATATATTGTATGAGCATATGTGTCTTCAAGTTGGCAAAAAGGGTGAAAATTGCACCATAATATTTCAAAGAGACTTGCTGAGGTGCTGTCTTCTCATTGCATGCTGCATTGCTGTTTGACAGACGTGTATAAACCCTAAAACAATCTATTTATAGAAATGCTGCAAATTTATTATTTTATTTTGTAATTCTTGCTCAGTAAAATTGAAGAGAACATATTTTTAACATTCACATATATATTTTAATGTCTAACATTTACTTAGGGTTATATTAAAAGAGGCAGAGAGATAACAGCGAGCCTCTGAGCAGGACCGTAGCTGTAACTCCAGGGGCATCAAATGTTTTTTGCCAGTGGGGAGCTGACACATGGGCCTCTCCGCTAATTCCTCATGCCTGTTTAAAAGCTATATGGTTCTTTAGCTCCTACAGTGTACACACACACATGTCTGTGCATGGATGTGCAGAGTGGGTGTAAGTCTATATTAATGCGCCAAAGTGTTTGTGTGTGTGTGTGTTTGGTGTGAACAAAGCATTTTGTAGGACCTTCAGGGTCAGACTCCCACAGAGAAGCTGTCAAGGTCCCAGGCAGGGGGTTAAGTGGTGTGTCGGGTACTTGGGCTCTACGTCTTATTGCGGGCAATGCCTGTGTTATATAGGGCGCCAAAAGGTCACTTTGCAATATAGACGTGACGCTCACACACACAGTAGGGAATGCAAGCATGTACATGAAATCTGTGTGCACAAATAATTCCCTTAAACTGTATTTTTCAGTCCCAGTTTGTTTACCTTTGTATTGCTGTCTTTATAAATGGCTTACATTATGCCCTTGGTCTGGTTAGGTTTCTGTTTAACTTCATCATACACAGATCAATAGCATATTTGGCGTATCTGGCAGAAAAACTAATTTAATCGGAAATAAATGTTTGAATTGCTTTAGTAAGAACTATCTTTATGTCTGGTTGATTAAGTTGCTGTAATGATCACATTTATCACCGTCTTGCTGCACATTTCGGTTTCTGTCTTTTTTTAGCAGGTTAATATTTCATATCTTAAAGTAACTACACCATATACTTAGGAAATTAGAAAATACTCACTAATAAAAACATGTGTTCCCTTTTTTGGAAAGAACAGCAGCAGCAGGTCCAGACGTTGTATTTGATCCCATCTTAGCTTTGTTTAAAAGACCCAGTTTGACAGACCAGGAACTTTGTGTCATGAGCTTTGTGTCATGTTGAACAAGCGGGGGTCTTAATGTATGCACACACATACAGTATGTGTGTCTGTGCATGTTTTGGTTATATCTGTGGGAATAAAAATCTCTCTTTGCTTTTCAGTTTCAAATTTGGATCAGCTTCACAATAAGGGAAGAACAATCCTTATACAAACCACTTAGGAGGAAGATGGAAAGCAATTAAGCTTTACCTTAATTTATATACAACGCAAAGCATTCTATTTCCACAACTGCATGTAGGCAGACACACACACACACACACACACACACACACACACCCTTCCCAAATCTGTCTTCTGATAATAGAGATTCTGATTGATTTTTGCCAAACCATATCTAGGTCTTAATTTGAAGTAATTGGGCTACTCAAGTTTCCCCTTTGGAGAGAGAGAGAAGATTTTAGCACTAAAACAAGGTCTGTAGGTCATGTCTTGGTGGGCACAAGCTACATTCTTCTTCACACTCGCAGCCATGAGTACATGAACTTTTGAACCCGCCTCAGAGCTGGAAATTGAAACAATAAAGCTTTTGCGAAGAAATCAAATTTCAACACAGCCACAGAATTGGTTGTACTAGGAAATAATTTGTGCCCTTTCTATTGTTTATTTATGCAGTCTAGTTGGCGTAGGCAAACACAGAAATGGTCCACAATATATGCTCCCACAAATAGGCATGCACGCACACACACACACACACACACGCGCGCGCGCCCGCAAAGGGGGGTTTATGGAAGCAAGTGCTGACACGCTGTGGACAGGTTTCGAGAGGTTTAGCGACATGTGTGGTCTAAAGTTAGCGCAGTTGGAGAATGCCTTCCATCTTTGCGTCCATCCATCCCTGAGCGTACCCTCCTCTCCAGCTGTCTCCATCTCATCCCCTGACCTGAGCTGCTGTCAGGGCCTCCTGCTTCAACACAGCATACTGCACACCCGCCACATGCTGCGGCTGAGCACAGCAAGACCTCGTAAAGTAAGATTACTATCAATCAGTATTTTAAAAGAGGGTCCAATTATCGTTTTACAATAACCACAAGCAAGACCATATGTTGTGCTGCATTTGGTACATATGTTGGATTATTTACAATGATCATTTTTGTTTTAGTATTCTTTCATATAAACTCTCAAATGTACTTTTCAACCTTCTCAAAGTACATTGCGGTATACATTTGCCACAAATATTCATGCAGATGGTCCAGTACTATCACTTCTGCCTGACCTCCGTGTTGTCTGTCTCACTTCACCTGCTGCTCTCTCTCCACGCTCTGACACTAGTGTGTCGAAAGCCTAAACCGTCTGGTATTGATGTCCCCATCATGGCACAGCGGGGGCCCCTTCATCACAGGCACACACATGCCTGGCTGAGGTGTCCCAGTTGAGGCATTAGTCAAGTGTGTTTATATTGTATGTGCAAAGAAATGGTCCGTATGAAGTCAGCAGTGTAGGCGTTGCATGGTTGGCTGAATCCCCTCGCAGGTGTTAAAGATCAGTTCGTACACTAATAATTTCATATACTAGTCCTTACTAACGCCCTCACCAACATATTTAAAAATTTCTGACATTACACAACTGTTAACAGATGTAACTGTGTCCCCTCCTTGTAGCACCACTCAGAAGTCAGGCGCGTTCATGGAGTGTGATAAAGATGTGAATTCCCGTAAATACTGCTGACCTTTTGTTTCTTTTTCCAGAAAGAAACAAAGCGTTTGGCAGATATTTTGGGAGTGAGCAAAAGAGAGATCAAGATAAAGAAAATGAAAGAAAAGATTCAAGATCCAAGAAAAACTTTACTGCCATCAAGAAAAATGAACTAAATATTTCACAGATTATTAAGGGTGTTAGCAAAGGAAATATGCTGATCATAAAAGAGGGATGATGTCTTGAGGTGCTGGGCAAAAGAAGAAAGGAGATTATCGAGCTATTACAATGAAAATCATATGTTAGTATCTAATTGACCATCTCTGCAGTTCAGCCCATCAGCATGCAGCTTGAGGCGTAGACGGGGGAGTTTAATATCTCTGTACGTGTGTGTGTGTGTGTGTGTGTGTGTGAGTGAGTGTGAGTGAGAGGTTTCTGTTAAACTACAGCAAGCACTTGCACATTTCATTTAAGCACACTGGATGACTGCATCAGAGTAGTACCACAAGCAGTGTTTCACAAAATAAGAAAAAGTGTAAGTCTGATGTTAAAATCACTGGGTGATATTACAGATGGCATTTCAGATGCATACTGACAGACCCATATGTAACATCACAGACACTTTCATAAATTATCAGCCTTGACACAATGAACAGTATTTCCTGAAAAATGGTGGAATGTTTGACGTGGATGCATCATGAGTAAACAGCAGAGGAAATGATTGCCTTCAAAAGCTTATTTATCGGGAGGCTGGAGCATGGGTGGAGGGGTGAAAGGGGGCGGTAAGGGGAGTGAAATCTGAATTGAGTGAAAAGGATTGCGTGTAATATTTTCCACATGCTTCCAAGTCACACTTGGCTGGTCTCAAATTAAAGCGGCACACAGGTGGGCACGGCAACACATTTGAATTTCTATACGTGTACACAACCACGCAAGCATGAAAATTAAAAATAAACCGCATACACAGTAACTTTAAAATGTACATATAAGCCAGTGATTGACAGGACTAATAGAAATTGTTTGGATATTCGATTGAACTGTTTAGATTTTAATCATCAACATTCACACAAAGGGAATATAAAACTGGTGATTGCCAGCCACCAATAGGTGGAAGAAGAAAAAAAAACATGCTGAAATACACTCAGGGAACGATGTAATGTAGCAGATGTATACTTCTGAAGCTGAGCCTTCTCTTGCATAAAACATCAGGCATTGAGCATTTTAAGTGCTTCTATTGTAATCAGTCCAAAGCCATAACAACTCCCATAAAGGCCTGGCGAGAGTGGCTGAAGGTCCATTTAGGTGTCTACAACAAAGAGCATCACTTGATCAATAGACAACCTCGTTAGGGCAATATGCTGTGGCGGGCAGATTCTAAAGGCACATGGGGATGATGGGAGGTGGATGTGACAGGGGAAAGGGGGGGGGGGGGGGGGAGGGGGGGCCTCTCGGGG
>VURO01012806.1:69731-89435 GCA_015108175.1 Pelvicachromis taeniatus
CATCATCCATCTAATCTCATGCCTTTCTGCCATCCTATTTATCCTCTGCTCCCTCTTTAGCCTCCAGCAGCCTCACAAACGCAATGTGATAATCCATTAGCTCATTTTGTCTGTGACAAGAGGCAAGTAATACAACACGAGACTCTAGAAAAGCTTTAAACAGTCATTAAGATCAGGCTGAAAACATCAATAGTGTTGTCAAAGATTTCCACACCAAACCCTCTGTTGTTTAGCTGGTAACGCTCACAAAATCCCAAATCGTGGAATGTCTTTCAAGTAACAGAAAATGTTATGCTTAACTGGTTTAGAATTTGATAAGCAATCTAGCGGTATTTACATCCAGTTTTCTTTAGTTATCTTGCTCTTCTTGCTGATTGACTTTTTTATATTTGGTTGATATGCAGAAATAATGCCTGCTATACTTTTTTACTACTATTTATATCTTTGCACAGTAATATAAATCTCTAAAGTTGGCAGCGGAGACACATTTTTCTAAGAGAAAGCACTCATTTATCTTACTAAAATCAAAAATCAAATTCTGGTGACAGTTGCTGGAATGTTTGCTTTTGTTGAAAGGCCAGAGTCAATTAAATCTAGCCAAGCACAACCATGAAGTACTGATGGAAGTGATAAACTGAGTTTTTGAGTGTTAAAAAGGATCTATTACGCGGATTTCCAGCTTTCCATATTATTTTTATTCTTGGACCGTGCTAGAGTTCACATCACATGATTCACAGTTCAATTTTTTTTTTTTTCCAAACTGGACTTTTGCCCAGCCCCTCTGTTCATCATGTGTCTGACACAAACTGTTTTCTCTTTCAAGCCAATTGGCTGACACTCACAAGCAGAGGGTTTGAACAGCAGGTGGGTGGGGCTGCAGGACTCTAATTCTGAGTCACGTGTCACATGTACACATGATATTAGGGTATCCCCTCTCACTCATATCACATATATGTAACAGTAGAAAAATAAACTGTCTGAAACCTGAGCTGTGTCCTTAGGGATTTAGGGTATGATTAATGTGAGCGTTCATCACTGTAGCAGTATATATGACAGAGGATCCAGTTTAATTTCTTAAATTCTACCTGGGCTTTGTTTATTAGTATTATTAGTATTATTAATCTGCTATTACTTGTGTATACTATATATATATATATATAAACTTTAAGATGTTAAACAAAGATTTTAGGGGCTTTAACTCAAGCTCAAACACAAATACATTATATTAGATAAACATTATACCACACATATGGTCTATTCTGCTACATTTAACACATTGGTTGAACCTGATGGTAAAGGCCAACTTCAGCAGTAGGCTATCCATAAGATTGGATGAGATCAGTGTGGTGCAATGTTTTAGTTATAGGATAGGTTTTCTTGGATCTCACATAGCATACACTAAAACTATGTTTATGTTTTCAGTAATTCTTCTTTCACCGTGTTTCCACCATTTTGCATGCTCGCTCCCCATTGGGTGTTTCTCTTGATACCTCTTAAATCTCTAATCTTTGTAAACAAGTCATTTCTCTCTTCCCTCCATCTTTCCTATACGCATTCTTCTGTTATCAATTTTCTCATAACTCCTTCATTTTGTGTTCACACCTCTTTCATCCTCTTTCTCACCTCCCTTCTTTCCAACCTCCCCTTTGCCCTCAGGTGTGGTTTAGATAAGGCTAGCGGAAGGGATTAGTGAAAGCTCTCTGCTATGTTTGCCTTTGGCGCAGAGGACAAAAGGACTGGGACGTTTACACTGCTCCACCATCTCCATTCACCTGGCTCTGTGTGGAAAACAGCCATGCAAGGACGCACACAGACATAAGAACACACACTCACACTCACCTGTGTAATGACTGTGTCACCGTGCCCCAGTTATGAACTGAATCAGCATAATCCCTTCACACTCCATTAAACAAGAAAAGGCAGGGTGTAGTCTCACAAAAACACACATACACACACAGAGATACAGTGCTGACACATACCCTCACACTGTGTGGTCTGCAAATTTTAGCTCGTCCCATAGGCTGATATTACTGGTCTGGTGAACAAAGTCAGACACAATAGCATGCGCATGCTACAGGTGTATTTGTGTGTAGGCACATATTTTCTCAAAAGAATATGAGTTGAGCTACTGAAGACAACACACTGTGCTGTGTTATTACAATGGCATTGGCCTTATTTGCACCACAGGGCTTAGCAAAGCTTAGCAGGTGGTTCTCATAATTTTGTTATTAATATTTATCGACATTTATTCAATTGTATTTTAATCCCATTTCCTGCAGAGATGATTAGTTAGCTGTATTAAAAGTTTTAATGAAAAGAAATTTGATTGTATAATTACTTTTTACTGTATTTTTAAACATATCACTGGCACACATGTCCATGTCCAAAACGGGTCATGTTTATGATGGCACTGTGATTGCCTCTACCTGTCATTCATGTCAGTTGTCCTGCCCATTACAGGATGGCTTCGGCTTATCCAATTTAGGATCAGAGTTGGGGTCAAGATACACCATGGACAGGTAGCCAATCTATTGTAGGGCTAAAAGCAGAGATTATACTTGCATCACTCACATCTGCTCGTCTGCCAAGATCCTCCTGGATCCCAGTGACGTACATTTCATCATGAGACACGGACGTGTCTGCCTGTTTTAGCGACTACACATATGCTCAGGTGGCGGACTTTAAGCGGATGTCCAAGAAACATAACAGGATTGACTATTCGTCCGTCGGGTTTCCGGCTGTACATGTCCGCAACAGAATATAATCTAGGCTTAACACATACAGACAGACATTCACACCAACAGTCAATTAAGAATCACCAGTTAGAAACTCCATGCATGTCTTTGGACTGTAGGAGGAAGCTGGAGTACCCACAGAAAACCCATGCAGACGCAAGGAGCACATGGAAAGTCCACACAGATGTGCCCCAAACTGGATTTGATCCCAGGACCTTCTTACTCTGAGTTGACAGTGCAACATCACTGTGTTGCCTCCTTGTATTTAACATGTTAAAAAAAAATTCTTTTTTTAAAGTACCATTTTGGTTATGATGCAGTATGCAATGTAACGCACACACTATGTGGCACAGGTGGAGCTTCAGAACTGTATATATGCAGCTCTTACTTCTCTATTCTGTGGCTAATGGGAGGACAGAAGAAAATGTAGCATAGGCTATAGCGGCAGGACAGCGCTGAGTCACAGGTAACCTTGTTCACACAATGAATAATTTCATCTACTGTAAGAAAGGTAAAAAGCACATCTATTCATTCTTACAATAGCTGAGTTGTAATAACAAAACTTTGTATTCATTTTTTGACGTTTGTTTTTTTTTTTTAAATGTTTAAATGAGTAAAAATAGTCAACATGAACATTAGTCTAAAACACTAGCATACATTAGCAGACTTAATGATCGTTGCTAATGTCTGAAGGCAGGGGGTCAACTTAGAGTCAGTGGACTGCTGGGTTTGCAGTACCCTGGCAAAAACCCTGCTGATTGCATCCTTTTCATGACAAGAACTGGAGAGAGGAGATGAGGAGTGCAGCGGACAGATGAGATACAAGAAGAGCTACTCGAGAGGTGAAGAAGAGGAGGATATCAGATAAACTGATAAGACACAGCATTAACATAGTTTGTCTCACTTGCAAAGGTGCAGTTGACACACAGTAAAATCAGAAGCTATCAGGCCAGCTTTGCTTGCCAGGTTTTCAAAAGTTTAACAAAGTGTTGTCAACATGCAACACAACACATGTTTTAGCAACATCAAAGCTCAGATTTTCTTTGGATTTTTCTCCTGCAGCTAAGAAAGAAAAAAAGTTAAATTGCATTCATCTTCTTTGCGTGATTTGATTTCATGTTGTGAAAGCGGGCCTATGCATCCGACTGAAACTTTTTTGATAGAGAGCACTGTCACAGCTTACATTCCTTTTCCCGTGAATAAACTTGAAAACTGTGCAATTATCAGGTGAAAATTCTAATATTTATAGTGCTGTTAAGCTCTCAATATCTTAAGCACGTGCACAATCTGCAATCAGGGAATGAGAACACTCTTTTAGAAGCACAAGTGCTGAAATGTTCATAGACATCTGAAGCCATAGAGCTCTCATTTTGCAGGTCAACAATGCTTGATCATCCTGTTTGTTCTTTTTTTGTCCTTCATTATGATCACTCATTCCTTTTCTCCTCCCACATGTATCAAAAAAGAAAAAAACTAGTGCAGTCTGATTTTGTAGTGCATGGTACTGATGACTAATCTTTTACCAATCACTATGGAAAAAAAAACATCTATAATAGCAAGCCAAGTGAATGTTTAGGCTAATCCATATAATGGTGTTGCCCAAATTTTACAATGTTGCTAATCCCTTCATTTATCCGTCTATCTATTATTCCCAAATGGGATGTGCTTCATCAGGGATCTGCTCATCTAAGTGTTGAAAACCGGATGAGCCTGATACAGAGTCCAATGGGCAATGAGCCACTGTGGACAGACAGAACAATCAGTGAAATATGTACACAACAAGACCAGAGCAACTAGCACACAGGCACACAAGCCACCAGAAATCGTATACATGAAAGCAGACTGATCCAGTGAGTGGGCAGAAAAAAAAAATATTGAGTTAGTGAGAGAAAAAGGAAGACTGTGAAAAAGAAAATAGTCAAGGGAGCAGGACGAATATGTGCGGGGTTTTGTGTGTATGCGGGATAGAGGGGGAGAGAGACCTTGTATTTCTGTTTGCTATCGGGTGAGTGTGTGTTGTTTTTCTAGCACCCACCTATCAGTCAGGGCCTGCAGGCGGGTAGTAGAGCAGTGTGGGTAGGAGAGGTGTCAGCTAATCTGCCATGATTGATGTGCGATCCAAAACTGATGAAACTTTACTATACACCTCAAAGGCACACACACACACACACACACACACACACACACACACACACACATACATATACATATATATATATATATATATAAAATATATATAATATATATACACACACATACACACACACACACACACACACACGTCCTAATTCATGTCCACATGCACATGGATGCCACCTCACGCTGTTTTTGAGAATGCCTGCTATCACACATGTTCCCTGGGCTCCTGTGCTCATCCTGTACAGCATGAAAGCCCTAGTTGAGGTTTCACTGAGATGCGCTTTCCATTTCACCTAATTGGCCATGAAAAATGGATGACAGACATAAACAGTGACTATCATTATGTCATTAAGCGTGCGCAGGACCAGCGTGTGTGAGCAAGGTGTGAGCAAGAGTTTGAGCGCGTTTGCGTTATATATGGAGATTGGCATGCGTAAACTAAAAGTCTTCTATTTGTTTTTAAGCCTAATTGCCGAAATAACAGTATAGTTTCAAAGAGGGCCCAGATGTGGCGAGCTGGCTGGTACAGAACACCCACACTGAACCGAGAGTAGAGCGACACAGAAATAAACACAAAAGGAAAAAGAGAAAATGCTTTTTGTTTTGTTTTCATGTCAGTAACATTTTAAATAATATCTAAAAATGAGAAATAAAATATCCCCATAATCGCATTCTCCATTAGTTTTCTACAGTCTCATTGTTATTCAAATGATATATGAGATATAACTTCATATTTACATCTCATATATCAAAACTTTTCTTGGTATTCTTTGCCTGCATTTAACAGCTTAGTTTTCAATCATGTAATGCTTATTAAAGAAAAATCTCATCCCAAAAATGCTAAAGGGACCATATTTTACACTATTTACACAGGGAGTTTGAACAAGTGAACAAATATCTAAATGTAAGCCTTTAGCTGTTTACATTCTGAGTCATACCTTACCTTCAAAAGTTTGTTTGTCTTATTAATTCTTCTCTTCCCTGGAGGCTTTGAATCACAACTAACCATGTGCTGTTTTGCGGTCAACCGCTGGGCTGCACAGATATTGACTCCCCTAATCAAGCAAAGTTTATACAGTGGTGTGTTGGATGAAGGTGTTGCCATGTGAACACAATTTGTTTAGTTCATTTCATTTCTTTAAAGACCTGCTCCGATGGACATCTGACAGTAACTTATATGTTAGTAGATCGACTCAAAGCAAAGGAGGCAAAAGGTGCAGAAGTACATGTATGCTATTTAAGTTCCAAAGAGTTTTTTGGGGGTTATATCAACAAGGAAAGGAAAACAAAAAGAAAAAAAGAATCAAACTAGCAGCTTGTCAAAAAGGATACACTTTAAAGCACAACTCAAATGTGAAGTTTTCCTTTTTTTTTTCCTTTTTTCATGACATCTTTGTTGTTTTTGCTGTCGGCAAAAGAGTTGATGTTTCATTAATGCTGCAAGTGGCAACGATGGGTTCCCTGCACATCATCAGGGGGGTTTATTTCCAGCAAGTAGTCATTTCTTCGTATCGTACAAAGGAGTAACTTTCTGTGTCTTCTATGTGGCGTGAGAGAACATCCACTAATTAAATGTTGCTGGATGTGTAGCCTTCTCTGTGTGAGTATTAAATACATTGAATACTGTTTGTCACATATGGACGAACTTCCTGCTGTCAACAGAAACTGCTATCACTAAAATAAGGCTTGAACTGGGCAAATTGAAATCATTGCATTGTGTATAATGGCAAAATATCACCATGGTACCAACATTAAGTCAACTCACAATTGTTAATTTTGCATCACAGAAGTATCTGGATGACGGAGACGATTTCTAAGATAGGCTGTTCAAATTTGGTTCATTTTTTTTGTTTCTTTTTTTGCAGTTGGTATTTTCACCTTGAAATTTTTTCACTTTAAAGCTTCCAAAGGAAACAGGGGCATAACCGCACACTGGAACAGTACTCATTCTCTTTCTTCCTGCATTGCAATTACAATTGAAATGACAAGCATACACAAAACAAGGAGCCAAATGCAAAGTCCTGAAAATTTCAAAAGCCTTCCAAACAAATCTTTAGTAAGACCCCAGAGCGAAGGGGCCCGGGTTAGGATTAGAATCAGAATTAAGGGACATTGACATTCTGGAGGTGGTGTACTGATGGGAAACTTTGGCAGGCTTGTTTGGCTGTGGCTGGAATTCCTGATGAGTCTATGTTTATCTTATCTGGGAGAGATAGCAATTTTTAAAGTGTTTTACATCAATTCAACTAATTCAAACGGGACGTGGATAAACAGGAGTGCTGCATCCAATCAGGCAGGGTATGCTGCCATGCATAACCCTACACATGCAAAGGCACTCGCACGCACGCAACCCCACTGCCTGTAATAGTCCATGCTTATAAACTGTGTTCCCAATCCTGAGATAGAGTCAGAACAATAAGGGTGGGCCTGCTGCAGGACAGGAATGAGAAGAAAGTGTCCCCGTTCAGCAGCGAGTCTCTTGAGGGCCAATTAGAGAAACCATGGTCAATGTTACACAGTCCTCTTCTTCGCTTTATTTCCATTGATGGCTCCTATAAAACAGAATCTGGATCAGAATTGCTGTATGAAATTTCTGATTGGCTACTTATGAACTGGCGTATATCCCAATTAGCCCCGCTTTGTTGTACATGTTTAGCAGCTAGTTTGTGGATGTCAACAACTACCCACGGTCTGTCTGAAACATGCGTTTTAAAATACTTATCGTGTATTTTGGGAATAGCGGTCTTTACCTACCAGACTGCTCATTATTATGTGTCTAAGGAAGCTTTAATCAAAGGTCCAACACCTGATTGGTTCTTCCTGGCTTCTTTCCTGCTCACCACCAGCATTCTTTCCTGGTCCAACAAAAGTAATTACCAGAGACCTCTACCTCACCCTAGGGACAAAGAGGCGAGCATATGCTGTCAGACTCACACATGGACACATACCCATCGCCCTGTACACAGACACACACACACAGACACACACAGACACACACACACACACACACTCAGAGTAAGACTTACCAATATGTATGACAATCTTTTGCTCCCTGGCTACTGAATGACAGTTTGGCTAATTAGAATCTGATTTACTCATTTAATGAAAAAGGGAATAATTAGATAGTTAAATAGCAGCCAGGAGAAATTTACCGGATATCTGTTTAGAATCAGTGTGTGTGTGTGTGTGCGTGTGTGTGTCTGACCAGAGGGGAATAGAGTTTTGAAATGGGATGCCTGACTGCACCACCCAGCTAACTGTTTTCTAAATGAAATTAGTGTTCATTAGCTACACATATGTAAACACACTTATAAGCACACTGTCCCTCATAAAAGGACACACACTCTGTCACACGCACATACACAGATAGCATGTGCACAAATGAAAGAAGTAGACAAAAGGTGACTGTGCGCCGCCTCTTCTGTATCACACTGGCAACACATCTACTCCTCCATTTTCCATTTCTTATTACCGAGTCTCTTTCTCTACACGCTGGTGTGTATTTCAATCGTGACTGGACATAGACTAATTTGATTAGGCTTTGGGAATTCATTCTCTATTGCCGCAACTCTTGTTAGAGATGACACTTCACAAGCTTTACACCACTTAAGCTGACTGCCTCATGAATTGGAAAAAAAAAAAAAAATCTTGCCTTTGAGATACTCCTTTGTTTCTGTGATCACAAGTGAGGATTGCCTATAGAATGTGGGTCCCTGTTTCATTTCTTAGGAAAGGATGATGGCTATTGTCTTACATTAAGGGCAGAGTGATGGGGGATTAGGCTGCTGTGAATAGTATACTATATAAGATGGCATAGTATTATCACTCACTGCCGTGTTCAGTTTTTTTCTCGGGGGCAAACATCTGTCCCTCAAGTTTTTCCACTTTGTTGTACATTCTCACGTCAGTTCTGACAGTTTCAGCAATCGCCCTCCAGGAATTTCCTGACATTTGTGAGTCCCTACCATTGATGCTATGATTATTCTTCCTTATATTGAGATGAGGACTGTTATTCTCTCGCAAATAAATTCAAAAACTGCCGTTAAAAAGTACATAGGAATCAACAGTAATGAACAGGCCAATTACAATAGCTGTGGACTGTGTTGACCCGACATTTCTAGGAAGGTACACATCATTTCACACCATAGGTTCTCAGAGGGTTTTCTGGTTACAACATAGCTACAGTGCAAATTTACCCGCTGAAGCTTAAAGATGAGTGTGAAATTTAAAAAAAAAATCTCCCAGAAAACACAAACTTTGCATTGGGGCATCAAAGCTTTCATACATTAAGCAAAACAGATTTGTTACTTGATGGATTTGGCACATTCTCTTGCAGACTATAACATCCAAGTTTCAAGAGTCGGCTGCCAAAAAAAGCAACACTTTTATTAGCTATGTTGTCAGAAAATCAATTCCAGAGAAAAACATACATGGGTGATGTGAGAAGGATAATGAAAATTTAGTTCTCTGTCAGGCAGCGAAAATTGCTGTTTAGAAGTAGAATTCTGGATGTCAGTTTCCAATTGAGCATATACAGACAAGTCAAAACAGCCCTTATTACTGCTGCACCCCTCAGACATAGCCTCCTCTGGGAAATCTATAGAGGCGCAAATTCTGCGTGATTTGTATAATTGTGTAAGACATGCAAAATATTTAGAGCAACACTTTAAAGCGATCAAATCGCTTCAATGCAACACAGATGGACAGAGAGGACCTCTGGCCCTTGTCCTTGAGCACAATGCATAGATAAACAGGCATAATGGTCAGCTTCCAGGTGCACGAGTATTCATGCGTCCGGTCCTTCCTCCCATTGCTGCACATGCTAATGTGTTAGTGAACCTACCAACATAAATAAGAGTTAAGATTTTAAATCACATTTCAGTAGCAAGGTCAAAACCATTTGGGATGTAAAATGAGTCAGAAACCTTCTTTTACCCTTCTGGCTCCAAACTCTCCATATGGTGTAAACAAACACAAGGAAGGACATTTGTTAATGAGATGGCATTGTTACAGTTTCTGAAGTTATGTGCATTAGGGGACTCTCTCTTTCAGGGAGATTGTAACTCATGTGTGAATGCGCGGAGATGAGGAAAATTCTCTCACACGTAGCCTCTGAGAGACAAGCATTTACATAAAAGATGTTTGTGCTGCACATCACGGCTTGGCTTTATTTCACAAGGACTGGATCATGTTGCCAACTTAATTACCTGTTAAGATGTAATCCATGTTCTTGTTGTTGTTTTTCGTTTGTTTTATGTTATTCAGCCATAGCAGAGAGAGCTCTAGATAGCATGTAACAGGTAAAGTCCACTGGCCAAAAATCTCCATTCACATCCGAACTCTTCTGAAGGATCACTTTTTACACAGGAAGTTTGACTAAGCTGCTCCTGAGGCAGAAACGCCCGCCCATCCTCAAAGAACTGATGGAGCATTCACCTTATGCCTCATTGAGCTGACTCACTGTAGCACTGCAGAGGATACAACATATGGGAGGAAATAAATAAACAAATGCTCCTCTTTGCGTCTTGGCTCCGTGTCAGCTCACGGCCCGGGGTTGTTTCCTCACCCTTCACTCAGGTCTGGTGAGAGCAGCCCCAAGGGGCCACTGGGCCCTGTGTTGAGCCATCATGGTGCATCATTATGCTGGATCCTCATGCCTGAAGAGCAGCATGCATCACAGACAAATCTGTCACATTTGTTTCTCTTCTCTCTCTCACACAGTCTCCTATTCTCTCTTTGCCAGTGCTGCTTTACTTTTCTTGCTCACTTACAGCTCTACATCTGATCAAACAATGCATCCCTTCATTGCCATGCCCTCCAGCATGCTTGGTCTGGCTGTCAGGAAACTGGCTGACACTTCCAAGACAACACACCAACACCTTGAATATATCGACAACACACACATCGGAGGCGGTAGGGCGGTTTTTGTGTTTCTGTTTTGGTTTGTTTGTTTGTTTTATGGCTGATATCTTGTTGCACAGTAGGACAGGTAGATAGACTGTTATGTACTTGGGGTCACTGATTAGGTGACTTACTGCTGGCAAGGATTGCGGCATATACTGCAGGCATCTGTGGCGCTCTTCATATCATAAGTCATTCCTTGTTCCTTCTTTATGACACAGGTACAAAAAAATTAAAAAAGGATGTTTGCCTGGGAGTAAAAAAAACATTGTCTATATGCTCGTGTTTATGAAAATGCAAGTGAAACCTGCCTACATGCATCAACGAATGTCCCTGCATGTGAGAGCAAGTCAACAGAAACTTTAATACTTGCCCAGGGCAACCTGCTGCCTTGGAGTCACAGCACTGAGGGGGAAAGCAGGAGAGAATGATTGGCACAAGGCTGTTTACAGTAAACAATAACGAGCCGTGTCTGGTTATTACGCAGGAATGCACCCTTCTCTCATCTTTATGCTTTTTTTTCTGTGTGTGTTTTTGACTTGCTATAGCCACCCCTCAAAACACCAACACAGCAGCATGTTTTCACTCTTGACTAGCGCTGGCCGCAACGGTGTGTGTGGTGGCACGACTGATATACAGGATATCTTTAATTAGGAAGGGAAAGTTAGTGAGGAGTGATTACTGATCTTTAAGGAGTTTATACAAGGTCGGAGCATTTAATCTGACTCTGAATCAGAGGGTTTCCGCGTGTCTACCAGTCTTTCATTTATTTGGCTTCCTCAGATCCATCTGTCTGTATGTATGTTAATTTTCTTAAGTCAAGGGTGGCACCACAAAGTCAATTTTGAGATCTAATCTAATCTCTCTCCCTTTGATCCCACTCAGTCTCTTCCTGTCTACTTCTGTTCCACCCCAGCTGCACTCACCATCTTCACTAACATATGGCATGCTGTTGTTAAACAATGGCTTGGCTGTCATTGATAAATGTTATTTAAAATGAGCCGCATTTGCCATGTAATTTTTGACTCTGTAATTCATCTAAAAGCCATCCTGTGTTTATTAACTGCTGTTTACTGTACATTTCTGATCCCATTATCTATTGTTCTTTCAGGAAACAGTCCTCCACTTATCTGCACTATTCCCTCATGTCAGATGAGATGAATACTTAAACACAGAAAGCGATTACACATAAGCTTACTCATATATACAGATGGTTTTCGTCTGATCTCTAAGCTCACGGTGTCCCAGATGAGTTCCCTCATCTCCACAGTTTGTATTGCAGAGACTGCTATTGTAACGAAAGCCAAAAACACATCGCAAACACTGCGCGTGCAAAGGCACGCAACAAAAACAAAACTGCAGACATAAAATCTTTCCTTTCCTTCCTGGACACACGATGGTTTAAGTTACGTTGGCAAAAACCCAAACATTTTTCTACCTGTTAACAGACTGATCACTGTTCTTACCTTATTTCTACAATCTGTCCCCCTCTTTTTTTCTAGGAAGTGTTATGTGCTACCACAGACTGTACTTAAAAGATGGACATATCTTCTAAGTCTGTAAAAGGTGGACACATGCCTTAAACCTACATTCTTTGGTAATACATCTAATCATCAGTAGGTGGCGAGTCAAGGTGCAAAAACAGGTCCAAGTCTATGGGACATTAAAGGTCACATAGCAATAAACATTTTACTGATGAGTTCAGTTATAAGTCTCATTTAACTTAGCAAGAAGTCCATTATGTAAAAACGTAAACACTTAGATGATAAGGCAGAGTATTTATAAGTTGCTACCACATGAATTTACAATGTCTTTGGTTTCCCGGTGAGGTCAAGCCCTTGCTCGTGACATCTGGGCTACATGAAAATAAATTAGGATACCAGGCGCAGACCAGTGGGTCTTAAAATACTCTATATGTGCTACAAGTGGAATGAAAACTTTACTGAATCACACAAAGATAATCAGCAAACTGTTCTCAGTCTCATCCTGCCACTTCCACTCTTTTCTCTTTAAACTTTTTATTCCAAAATGTCTGTTCCAGTTTAAATGTTTGGCCCACATTCCTTTGCTCTGCCTCAGCCCTAACATCATCCCAAGACAGGTCCAACTTCTCTCTCATAACAGGGTGTGTCCTCTTGTCCTGGTTTCGGGCCAACCCTTTTCTTCACGTCACCATTTTTTTTGTCCTTTTGTTCATTTCTTTCCTTCATGCTATACTGTCCGTTTCCAGCGCTCTCCTCCTCTCACCTCATTTCTCCTATAGCTCAGTCTTCTAAGATGGATACTAAATCTCTGTTGTGCCTTTACTTGTCTATGGAAAACAAAACCACAGCAGCCTAATCAAAGTGTATTTTCCTCTTTCAGTCCTTTAAAGGAAATCAAACGGAGGAAAAAGTGCATCGCTGGTCCTGGTTGCTAGGAGACCATGGGTCCACGCTTCAAGCAGCTATTTACAAGCTTTTATTTACTCCCCTCTTTCTCTCTCTCTCTCGCTCGCTTTCCCTTCTTTTCTTCCTCTTTCAGCTTTATGTCGATTTACTTTATCTGTTCATTGTTCTTTTATTTTATCTCCTACTAGTTGGCAAACTAAGAGAGAGGACAGAGGGCCAAAATGAACAGAGAAGAGGCCTGTAATATGGAAAAATACCCCCGCTTTCTCCTGTATAATCCAGAAAGATGGAGGGAAACATGAAGAAGTGAAGAAGAAAGTAAAAGCTATTGATTTTCTCTTTTTTTTATTGTTCTTCTTGATTTGTGTCACAGAAGTGAAAACACTTCTACTACCTTGACCCCAGTTCATTGTTCTTACCTGCTTTTCCTCTTGTTCTCCACTATCCAGTGTCAGTATCCCTTTGCCCTGCCAGATTTCTATCCTCATCCGTCTCCACTGCCCTCCCCTCTTGTCACCTACAGCCCCTCCTCCCAGTATATATTTTTTCTCTCTGACAGCAGTGCCAGGGGGGCGTGGGGCATTTGAAGGGAGGTGTGGTAACAATTAACGAAGCACCTCTGCTACAATCTGCTACATGGTGAGAGGATGAAGGAGGAAGACGAAGGAGTTAAAAGGAGAAGGATGTAGCGGCTGATCCAAGATGATCTCAGTTGCACGTTTCCTCCACTGTTCTGTTCAGTTTCGTTTTGTCCTTCCCCTGCATGCTCCTAATGGCTTCCTAATGACAGCTTGCAGGCACCACACATCCAGCCATTTATAACCATCTAGACAGAGAGACTGGGTGTGTATGTGGAGTGTTTAAAAGACAGGGGGACATTATATAGCAGATGCACCTCATCCACATTGCACACAGAAACACACACATGCTGTTAGCCATCAGCCTACGCGGTCCCTGTGTAAACAACAGTAGCCTAGGGCGGCTCTACGTGAACCCGGAGGTGACATAAAGACTTTCAGCATCTTACTAGGAACCATTCTGGCCACATGTTGTGTTAAAGCCATTAGAAAAGGCTATTTTGTCTAAATACCTACAGGCTATTTTTCCATGAAATTCACAATACAGGTCTAGCTTTCTTTCTTCCTCCACACAGAGACGCAAGCCAACTAAGATGGCAACATACGGTCTGACTTTTCATTGTTGGTTGTTAACATAAATGCTTACCTGTGAGTAAGGAAGAAGAGTTTGAGAAGGGACTCACAAACAGCTCCCACTTCTTCTACTTTTGTAGAAAAGCTGGCATTCAAGTTCACAGTTTAGTCAAGATGATTGTTTATTATGTTTGACAGTGCAGGAGGTGCAGTCAGAACTGACTGAATTAATCCAGCAGCTTGCTAAAGATTTAACTCGCAAGAAGACAACACAGCAAACACTTGCTACTACATAACTTTCAGAGACAAATTTAGCCAAGAAAAGTAGTCTGTCGTTACCAAACGAACAAGAACTCTTCTGAACTTCATAGATAACTCTGTGTCATCTAAGGACCACATATAAGCTGTGAGGCCACCTCATGTAAAGGGGTCACAAATGAACACCTGACTAGGTCCTCTGCCACCACATGCACACTATCTTAACCCAAACCACCTTTTCTGAATCTAAACAAGTACTTTTTGTGCCTAAACTTAAAACAAACTATAGGCATAAAAACCAAAGCTGTCAACTGGGATGAACGAACTCTTGGTTGACAGGCTTGTGATTCAAGCCACTTCAACCCCTCCTGCCTCCTTACGTGGACTTTTGCTTTTTCAAATGGGAACATTTGCCATCGTCCAATACCGCTACGATCAGTGTACAAAGACACCAGTGCTAAAAGACACGTTGTGTTTATCTAACACCAGTGGCTTTGATGCTCTGGAAATGAGAACTGACTGAGTATGCCTGACTCGAATATTGAGTTCAAATCTACATGGTGTTTTTAAATAATTTTAGACAGATATGAACTTGAACTTTTTGTAGTTAATTTCAGCAAAGGATGTTCGTGGAGGTCCTGCTGGTATTCATTCAGCTGCTTACCAAATACTCGAATTTTAAAAAGTCTTGAGTGTTTGAATGTCTTTTTTCTGCAAATTTGTAAAGACTTGTCCAAAAATGTGTTGCCTGTTGTGAATTCCAAAATAAAAGTCTGACATTTTTGACATTTTGAATACAAAGAGAATAGCAGTATGAATAAAAACACAAACACACAGAGGGTATCCTATAATCACATCTTACCTACTTGCTTAATTTGAAAGTAGAAACACAAGTCCATAACTATATCCCTCCTGGGTTGAAGGGAAAACCCCCGTCCCTTAGAGTGTGTGAGACTGTGTGTACCGAGGGTGTTTGCATTGGATCAAATCAACACCTCCTCACAGATTCTTTCTCATGTGTCTGTATGTGTTGAAAACATATGCCACCCTGATAAGAAAAATAAAAAACTGTGACCACACACACATAACGCCACATGGAGCGGATAATGAAATGTTTTATATTTATATGATCAATCACGCGTGTTTGTTTTTTTGACTCAATGAAATGGATATTCTGAATGCAGCACATCTAATTATCTGATTTGTCCCTCTGGTGTATGCCTGTACAGAAATCACTTTTTTTTTTTTTTTTTTTTTAAACAAATTCATCTCTCAATTTTCCACTGACCCTGTAAGTCTCCTGAGATTATGAAACACAGATTTGCCATTGGAAGTGCATCCTCAGCTGTGAGCAGAGCTGGTAGTAGCCATATGATCACCGTGTTGACAGCTATCCATGACCTCATCCATTTAAGTCCATTTTCGGCTTAGAGGCAGAAAAAAAAAGAAAAAAGAAAAGAAAGAGAGCAGGCAGTGAATAGAAGAATTGGAAAAAACCTCACTAAACTGAAGGAAGACAAATAGACTGAAAAGGTAAGGCGAGAGAGAGAGAGAGAGAGAGAGAGAGAGAGAGAGAGAGAGAGAGAGAGAGAAGAAAGAGTCAGAAAAGAATGCAGAGGGAACAAAGGGGATAGAAAACAGTGAAGAGAAGGAGGAAGAGAGGAGGAAGCTGAAAGGAGCTGGCAGTCGGTGACAATGCAAATGGACTTCAAAGCATTACTGCAAAAGGTAGGATCACAGAGTGCATGTTGCAAAAAAATTGAGTTCTAGTAGGTTACTTGGAAACTTTACATGCATCTTTAAATCAAGCACACGGACACCACCGTGCACTTGAACGACCCTCGAGCGCAAGGAAAATGAAAAGAAAAGAGAAAAGAAATTGAATTCAGAGGTTCTCAGAGAAAGGAAGCCCATGCAAGTGCGCATGAATGTGTGTACGATGAAGATGCCTGGGTTCGAGCAAGGTAATCAAATCAGACACATGGATGAAGTGTATTATTGTCGTTATTTAGTAAAACATTCGATAAACACCATCTTAATGCTCCCTTTAAAGTTGTGTCAGCTTCTCGCACTGGCTGTTGTAATCAGCCTCTTCTCTTTCAGTTCTAATTCACTTAACATTACTAAATGAGAAAAAAGAGCTGATGGGCGAGATAATGGAGCTGACTCACAACTTGTCTATACCAACTACTGTGTACAAGAGGCCCACACACAGGCAACAGCATGACCGCTCATTCAGAGATGCTCAGCCACCCATGCGTAAACCTGTATGCGCACAGACAGATGCACATAGCCACAAGACGGAGATCAGGTTGGAGTGGATAATGAAACTGCTTCTGACCCCGTCCACTTATGATCCACTGTCCATTATCCAAATGGACACCACTCTCTTCTATTGATCACAGCCCCCTTCTCTTTCACTTCTTCGCTGCTCTTGTCGTTTTTCATCTCGTTACCTCTCCGCTCATCTGCATCGCTCTGCTGATGGTTTCCGTGGCCGTTGATGGGACTATAAATCAGCAGCCGCACCTAGCGATTATCACCAAAGAGACCAACTTAGAGCACGCTTCTCGTCCCTGAAAACCCCAAATGTCCTCATTGGAAACAATACACACCTACTCAGACATGCACAATGGATGTCCTCTAGCTCAAGTTTACATTTTCTGAGTAGGTGGAAGAGTCTCTCTCTCTCTCTCACGCTCACACACTCACAAAGAGAGAGAGTTATGGGTTACAAGAGCAATAATGGAATCCCTTCCTTGATGTGAGGTGCTGGGCCCATTCGACGGCCCGTCAGCCATGAAAATGTCAGCAGTGATCTAGAGGGGCTGGAGCAGGTTTATGACATCATCAGTGCGCTGCCACAGCAGAGATATTGCAGTGAGAGCCCTGATGGTCTGATTTTTCCACAAGGTCTCAAGTTGTGCAAACAGTCACAAAGTGCTGGAATAGGACGCATCTCTAAGTGCTTCATTCTTTCCCAAACAGAATGAGACACTTCAGACAGGGCGGCAGCATAAAGAGCGGTTTCAGCTCAATCAAAAAGGTACACACTATAAGCCAAACAGGAAACCTATGAGTGTGTTGTGGGTAAGACAGAAGGACACTGGATATGGACCTTTTAGCCTGGTATTTAGTCTGTGGCAGGGGTTTTGCTACTTGTCTGGTGTCTGCCTGTGCCACTTTTGGTGCCAACCTAAGCAAACTTGTGAGACTGTAATCACAACAAGACAATCACAAGGGATTAATACTAGCATGCACCCTTTGCCACATATCCACACTAAGACACTTAAAAATATGCAAGCACATACTCGCACAAGAACCCACAGATGTACAGAGTAGGCACTCTAACCCTGAGTAAAGCTTCTTATTTCTAAACATATGGTTGCCTGTATTGTGGCAGGGGTAATGTAAGAGGCTGATCTGTTTAAAATTATGCTTTATTCGCTGTCAAGGGACTAATGTAAATACATGTTCTCACAATAACGTTTCACACCCACGGTGAGTTTGAAATGAACAAAGTATCACTTTTCAGTGTATCTTGGACAGACAAGTAATGCTGGGTCCTATCCGAGGCCTTAGTTTGCTTAATTCCTTCTTAAAATTTGAGACTACTTTGTCATTAGTGCTAAACATCCAAGTGCCAACTTCTTTTTAATTCAGTTGCCTTAACAAAGACACATCTGTTGGGTGTATCTTTGTAGGAACTGTATATGATTTTCCTCACTGGCATTACCCTTGACAAGTAATTAAAGGAAGATGTTATTACACCCCAGAAGTTTAAAGGGATAGAATAAGACAGAAAATGCGTGGCACTGTGAAAAAGTCTTGAGCTACCCCATATGTCTTTTTGCTAAGAAAATGGGAAAGAGGTTATGCGACTCACTGAAACATGTGTGAAAGTCAACATTTGGACGTCTTTATTCTCCAACACAGCCAGAACTCTCTTTGGCAAGCTTCTTGTAATTTCCTTAAGTAATCTTCAAGAATAGTTCTCCAGGCTTCTTGAAGGACATTCAAAGCTCTTCTTTGGATGTTGGCTGCCTTTTGTTCTGTTCTCTGTCAAGATGATCCCACACTGCTTCAATACTGTTGAGGTCCAGGCTCTGGGGAGGACAATTCATGACTGATTGTATTCCATTGTGTGTTTTTCTATCCAGGTATGCTTTTACGGCACTGGTAGTGTGTTTCGGATATTGTCATGCTGAAAAATGAGGCTGTTGCCTATCAGACACTTGACTTCAGATGTTATTGCATGGTGGATCAAAATCTGGCCATACTTGTCTGTCTACAAAATTCCACCAATTTAGATGAGTTGGACCATTTGGACATGGCCCAAAACCACGATAGAGCCTTCACTCTATTTTACAGATGGTTGCAGACACTCACTGCTGTACCTCTCTGCTGACCAAACCCAGACAGTTTAAACCAGAAATTTCAAATTTGGATTCATCACTCACAAAATTACCAAAATTACTTTGTGTAATTACCTCAGCTTTTTCCCCCTAGTTTCCCTTTCTAGAAAATGGTTTCTTGACAGTCACCATTCAATTCAGATCATGACACTTGATGACACAGATAAATCAACTGAAGGGCCAGATGCATCTCTCAGGCTCTCTGTCAGATCTTTGTTCCTACATTTGTTCCTATTTCATAAGGACATGACTTTCAGATACAGTTCATCTGCTGCAGACAGTTTTTCCTCAGCCTGGCACTTCCTTTTTTGTCCTCAACTTTTCCAATTTCCTTAAATCTCTAAAGACAAAATGTGCATGGTGCTGAGATATGCCAAGTTTTTGGCTAACACTTCATTGGGAATCAAAAACACTATTTTATGCCTGTCAAACTGTGTTGTCTTTCGCATTTTTCTTTGGGTTGAGCTAAAGAAATAGGAAGAAAATATGTGTATTTGCAACACGCTGCTAGTAACAATTGCCTAAAGATACAGTTGACTGGGACAACAAAATTCTTCCTTGATAACAGGACTGTTGTCGGAACACTTTGTCCCTCCTTCAAGGCCACCTGGGTCCACTGGAGACTGTTGACCTTCGCATAACCGGGCGTGGTGACACTTTCTCTCAGCTGAATACGGGATACACAAACACATACGTAACTGACACAGGCACACAT
>VURO01012806.1:95711-110426 GCA_015108175.1 Pelvicachromis taeniatus
TCGCACGTCCGTTTGGAATTAAAACCCACCCCGAGAGACAGCCCTGTCGGCGCCCCATGCAGACATACATTAACACATTCTCACACAATTGTCCACAAGCATAAACCCTGAGCCTTCAGAGACCACTGCTCCCCATGCTACACCACACAGTGGAAATATAAGTTGATATGGCAGAAGTGTGAAAATGCACACGTTCATGCACGCACACACACAGATTGCAGAAGTCACAAACGTACAACAGCAACAGAGCTCCAAGAATGCGGTGGCTTTACATTCGAGACTTGACCAGACGTTCAGCCATGACCTAGACAGATCTCAATATTTCTTCACTATGTCATACTGGAGGTAGATGGTAAAGACCCTTTCATCTTTCTCAGGTACTGATACAATCCCTTTGTTAGGTCCTAATCACAAAAATTACATTTCCACTTACCAAGTTTACTAGAAGAGAGGGTGAAGTTAGCAAACTGTGTTTTCTGTGAGAGTGTAGACTGGGATGAATGCTATGTTGCAATATTTTGGGAGAGATGATGCAAAACTTCCAAATTCATCAACCGTGCGTTTTCTTTATGGCTCATAAATGCAATCACCATTTTACCTCATGTGCATGCACAGTTTTTTGGTTTTTTTGCAAACCTGTTGACAGTGCAAATAAGCTTCTATAGCCTTGAAAGAAAACCAGTAATGGGCATATGTGAGTGGTTGAAACCTATGCGCTCTCCCTTGTGTCAATAATTATGAAAAATGAAACTGACTAATTCTCCTGCAAGTTGGTGGTATTCTGATTGCTGTCACATTCAAAACTGGAATTAAATAAAGTTCGCTGTGATGAATGCAATAACAGACAGGGGGGGAGAAATGAAACAAAGCTAAATATATAAATAAAGTCAAATGAAAAGAGCAGAAGTCATCACGAGTGAATTCATTTTGGCTCAGCAGTGGAGCTGTATTAAATGACACCTCGTGAAATGTGTGGCTAAAGCTGTCATCTCCAGCGCCTCCTTTCCACATTGAGTCATCCTAATCCTGTTTAATACTGTACTGCTAAATGGCTATCTGTCCTATCCACAAAGTCTTAGAGTGTTGTGTTAAAATATGTGACTGAGCGTTTCCTTTCATTACAGTTCCAAAGAAAAGGAATGCAGCGGTGCGGATACAAATACAGCCTGATTACATTTAATAATAAACCATCAAGTATATAAGGTGTACCGGAGAGTGCGATTTTATTATTTAATTTTTATCTTTTTCTCAGTCTTCCATTTTTCCAGATGTGCAGTAATACATTTTTTTTTTTTTTTAAATCATAAAAATTCTTCTGGAGAAAAGTATTAGTATTATAGAATGTAGCACATTTTAAAAGATATGCTCTGAACAAAACAGACTGGCTGTTCTTCATTTTCACGACATAAGCACAAAACGTCTTCTCAATCAACTTTAGCACTTAAAAAAAAAAAAAAACTACTCAGGTTTGAAAAGAAGCATCTTCATTATAATCACTGCTGATTCAGAATTTAACTGTAGAGGTAGCCAATAAATCAGCGTTAATTGTGAGTCTGGCGGCTCCTATAGCCACGTTGGCCACCACCAAGCAACAGCTTAGTGGATAAATCACATTTACCACTAAGAGACGTCACACAGTTGCCTATCCAGGAGCTGAAAAATGAGTTCCAGGTACAAAGGGGAGTCGTGACGGATCTCCTCCCTGGTCTCATATCTGCTCCTACTGTGATCTGGGCCATCCGTGGGTGAGGAATGAGACTCTGGGAACGCAGTAGAAACACTTTGTCATCTCCGACGATGAGAAGGAGGAGCTGTCAGGTATAATCAGCAGGGTGATGTGTGAAAGCCGAGAAGGGCACTGTTTCAGGATGAATGAAAAGAGGCTGACATGCCTCTTGTTAACACAAATTATTAATCCCACTCTGTTGGCGAGTTTAAAGTAAAACAAAAGTAAAAGCAATAATTTCTCTGTCATAATCCTTTTTGAACAAACTGGCAGCTAATTGCAATCACAGTGTCTGTTGTGACAGGTTCTCCACACTGTAACTGATATTTGTTCTTGTGAATGTGACCTCTACATGATTACATTAGGCAAATACAGGGCAAGTCTTTTTTTGCAATTAGTTGCAGAAAGACCACATTATACAAAAACTCCACATATAAATACTGCATCATTGACTAACCATCTTCTTTTCCTTTCAAATGAATGGCTGTGCATGCTGCCATTATGGTGTGAGCAATGGGAGAATATAAGCTCGTCTTTTGGCGACCTTTTTTTCAAAATTGTCTTCCCATTTTCCTATTTTATGGGTCAAAATGTAAATAAACATGCTCACGCTTTAACGCACAAACACTGTAGGTAGCAAGGAAAGGTGGAAAGTATCATTTGGCGCAATCAATTACTTCATTTGATTCCCTGGAAATAACAAAGACAGTGTGAGCCAGGAAGCCCCAGGGCAGACTATGGTGTGATTCATACCATTTTTAAATAGGGGGGTGGAAAAAAAAACAAAAAAAACACACACACACAAGGCAGAATAGTTTCTAATAAGCAGCCACTGAAGAGTTGAATCACAGAAGAACCAGCAACATTTTATACTTGCACTTCACTTCTACTGCATCGTGGGTTAATCCTAAACATACACCACTGAAAATGAGTAGCTGCACAAAGACTAGCTGGAATTTCTTTTATAAATCCATGGATTTTGGCATGCTTATATTTTTATTTTCTTTACTTATAATATTCAAAACACACTCTACCGTACTCCTTACTCTCTTTAATCCACCAAGATTCTCTTGTGTATATTCACACACATACAAACCAAAACAGAAAAGTCTTTTAAATCCCGTTAGCTTACAAACTAATGCAGTAGTTGCTCTATAATGCTCTTTAATGTACTTATTGCTCTATAAGTATACGAGTCCAAATGAGACGCACAGTTTTATAAACGCCTGTGTGACACACACAAGTTCTAATTCTCGTGTATTCTTGCTTCTAATCTGCCCTGTATTTAAAACTGTGCAGACGCTTGCAGAACTAGATGTGTTGACGCCGTCATTAAAAGAAGAGCTTACTGACTGAATTTGCAAAGCAATTCCGGGCTGGATCTTATTTTGCTGTTGCAAAGCACATTTTTGCTTTCTATTGATTGAGGAAGATTGAGGAGGAAAACACGGATGCTGAACAGTTTTCACATTTCTGTCAGACTTAAGAGGATGCAGCATTTGTACTATATGAATGGCGAGAGAACGCTTTTTATAATCTCTTTTCTACTCTCTGACCTCCAGATGGAATCAGGGAGCTGTCATGACGCTCGGTGCCCAATGAGGGCAGAAGTTCCTTGGCTACCTTTTCAGGCACAAGGACCCAACAACCAGAGTCCCCATGCTGGAATGAAAGCAGAGAGATAGATGAAAGCAGCAGAGGGGATGACTCCCCTGATCCCCTCCTGTCTTCTCCGTCACCCACCCAGAGGAAAATTTAATAAAGTCCACATACCAAGAGAGAGGAAAGAATACATGAAAGGAAAGATGGAGAGATGGAAAGATGGAAAGAGGAGGAGATGGAGGGGTGGCAGTGATGACTGACCCCTCTCCCACGGTGTCATCTCTGACCTTCAGAATAGCCAGAGAGCATTGAACCTCAGGAGACAAGATGAAACAGAGATGCCACACACACATACACAGGAAAAACACAAACAATGCGGACAAAAATAGAGCTTATACAGTAACACGGTAAAAAATAAATAAACACATTGCTGACACAAATTCACTTCTTCACACACAAGCTGGCACATGTTTAAGTAATGCATTAATTCCTGTGAAATTTGTCTGTGGTTTATTTGCATGCTTCAAAAATAGAATTAAAAAAAAATGTCTATGCTTGAGCAGAGAATGAGCGCTATTCATAAAGAACACAAGAGTCATGTGATTTTCAACAGACTGAGATATTCGGGTGTACGAACACACACACACACACACATACACAGGCGCGCGACAGAGAGAATGAGTCTGGTCCGAGTAGCTGTGACCTTGAAGGAGGATTTGTTGAGTATTTGAGAAGGGAGTGCTGGGTGAAACAAAAGTGGGCCATGTTGGCATCTTGGCCCACTCAAACTGTGACACACACACACACGCACAAAGCCAACAGTGTTAGCTGTGGTAACATTAATTTGTCCTCTTTCATAGATGATTACACCCAGCAGGAGAGAGGGGGCATCTCTTTAATGACAGTCTTTCACACCCAAACACTCCCACCAGACGCGCAAGATATTTAGGTAAGAAGGAAAGCTGTGAGTTGAGGATAAATGACGCAGAGAGCAGTGCAAGAGAACAATAAAGTGAATTAAGAAAAAGAGGAAAACGTAATGAAAGAAGAGGAAAATAGGAGAATGATGGCGGTAATAAATTATAGTCACGGGAAGGAAAAAGCAAGTCAGGAAAGATGATGGAAAAGGAAAAGAATAAAACAAAGGTGAATGTCGGAAAAGATGAAAGGCAAGAAAACAAGAGAGTGATGTAGAAAATGTAGATAAATGACATAGTTATGTGTACAGTTGTGTGTTTGTGCGCCGGAGGGCAATGTACTTGTCAAATGCCAGCCAACAGATGGTGTCTAATCTATGGAGGGCACCCCCCACCCCTGAGGCCGCAGCAGGAACTAAGGATCCAAAGTGGCGCTCACACAATTATCAACTGTCAATGGGGTTCGTCTCTAAAAAGAGCACATAGAAAAACATCTGCCATACAGGCCTTTAAATATGAAAAATGGAGACATACATGAGCGCGATAAAGTTTTAGCCACTTCAGGGCTTTTACATTTTTACCAAAGTAGACAATGACTCCAAACATACAGCCAGAGTCATAAAGAGCCACCTTAAGTAACAAAAAGAACAAGCAGTCCTGCAGCAGATGGTCTGTCCCCCACAGAGGCCTGATCTCAACATCATTAAGTCAGTCTGGGATTACACGAAGAGACAGAAAACACTGAGAAATCCTAAATGCACAAAGAAACTGTGGTAACTTCTCAAAAATGCTTGGAAGAACGTACCTACCAAACTTCAGACATTTACTAAAGAGAATTTATACTATTTTAAAGGCAAATAGTGGTTACTTGAAATTTCTGGTGGCATTTTGTGTGCTGCGCTATCTGGCAATTGAAAATATTCACAGAAAGCGTTTGTTCATTGACTTTATTGCTTTAAAAATTCTTTGTACAATGTGGTTATATAGACACAACTTCTAGAGGTGTGCAGTAGTGAAGACAGAGCTTTTAGATATCCATTGCTGAGGTTTCATCCTGCAAAAAATAGAAGTAAACTTTTGTTGACTTTTTGTTTGCCTTTCGTTGTATTTCTTTAGGTATTTTTCGATGTTGGGGGGGGGGAAACTAACTAAATTCGAATTACCTCTTTAGGAGGGATAAAAACAGAAGTTTAAGGAAAGATTATTTACAAACAACTCTAATTAAAACTTTTTGCATCACTAGATGCAGCTCAGCGTTAAGTGAGGAAATGTGTTCCTTGTAATTTGGGTGAACTGAACCCTTGAACCTGCAGTTAATTCACTTTGCCAGCGAGTTAATTTTGGAGGTCAGTTTTCTTTAGAATCAATGGGGGGGGTATCATCGTGAAATGCCCGTCATATCACATCTGTCACAAAGTGTCGTATTTTAACTGATGCTTTCATCCAGGGTAAATTGCAGTAAATGAGCAGGTGAGTGTACAACATGAAGAGCACTCGTCTCTTGATGTTGTACACTGGTTGTCATATCTGTGACTTCTCTTTTATGGCACTTTGTTTTATTTCACAAGGGCAGACAGGTTGGCCTTGTAATGTGAAAGAAAGACTGTGGTAAAAGCTTCCTAGTTAAATACCGCATTACCCCAAATACCTGACGAATGCTTAGTCACATACAACATGTACTCCCAACAAACACACACACACACACACACCATAATGTCTACGTGGCTCTGTATGGTGTCTGTCTGGCGTAGCCCTCAGTGCTGATGCTGCTGTAAGCAAGTGTCTGAATCAGCAGGACCTAACACTGAATGACTGACTGAGGAAGGTACAGCCAAACAGGAGCCAGGGCTGAAGGTGTTTGCTTGTGCATCAAAGCAAACGTATCTCTTTTTGTTTGTACACGTAAACTACTCGAGGTGCAAGCGTGCACAGGTACAATCAGTGATGTGTACGTGTGAACGTGAAAATATATGCAATGAAAGCTGAAAAGTGAAAGAAGGAATTGGGAACCATGTGGGATGAATTAAGCATTTCTGTTTAAAAAAAAAAAAAGGAAAAAAAAGGAGGTCTTGAAGGCCTGTTGAAAACCTTGGTGTGAACAAAGAGGAACTGTTAGTCACCCTGGCCCCTCCTGGGCTGCCCCTTCCAGTGACATTTGGTGAATCAGAGGCCATTTACACAGAAATAATAGCGTCTCAAATCAGCAGTCATTCTAATAGGACTAAATTACTCTCTTTTTTTTTTAAGCCATAAAGTCTAACGGGAAACTATTGTATTCTTCTTCATGAATATCCAAGGTTCTTTGTAGATATCGTAATACTATATTCAGGCTACAGGGAATGCTCTCTAAGCAACTGTGTAGTTGTGTGTATTTGTACTGTACACAGATATGGGTGTATCTTTGTGCTTCTGTTATTAGATAAATATTTGTGTAATTAAACCCTGTTCAACAGGCACTGCCACAATTGTTATGTACAGAATTCGTGATAAAAATATACTCTGTGCATTTTAAAGGTGACTCAATAAACAGAAAGGTGAAAGAGGTCCTTGTCACCTGAAAGGGTCAATTTCTCACCAAATATGGGTCAAACTATGTCTGTGAGTCTTTTTTTTTTCCCCTTTACTGCCTTCTACAACTGCCTTTTTTAAATTCAGTTCATATAACCGAGCACTTTACACTATTAAACCCTCCCACACCCCACCCCCACAGCAGCTTCCCGTGTCTGATCCAGAGACACAGGTCATTTGTCATCAGAGAGGGGAGCTCTAGGAAACAGCAAACCCAGCATGGGAGCGCCACACTGGGCATGACAGCTCTCAGTGCTGCTCCTCGAAATCGCGCTGAATATAGTCAAATAGCTGAGCAGCAATCAGACAGAAAGAGAAGCAAAGAGACAGGGATGGGGATGAGGTGTCAGTGTGTTTGCAAGTGTGTGTCACCCTGTCCCACTGGCTGTTTTCTATCAAGTGTTCATGTGTTTGGACGTACATGCGCTCGGCTGTTTCTCTCAGAACAAAGCTCAGCTGGGACAAAGAAGGTGAAAGCAGAGATGAATGCAGATCGAGTCAGCTCTGCACATACGGTTTAACCTGCTCACAAACATGTAAACCTTAAAATGCACACACACACCCACAGACCACGTCCAGGTAGGGTACTAGGTTATAATGGGGTTGTGCGCTGTTGTGTATGTTCACTCGCACTGACCCCAATATTACTCATTACTTTCCCAAGCCCACATACAAGCATTTGGACTCTGATTGCAAATCTGCCCTAGGAGGTGGTGGAGGAGAAGGAGGCACACAGGACAAGAGCGGAGCCGTAAATGCATTCTCAATCTCTTAACTTTCTCACCTTTCTGCATTATATCCTCACTGTGCAAAGAAGGAGGAGGCGAGAAAGCAGAAGAGGCACATAAAGTGAATATAATAAAGAAGAAGCACAATAGAAGACAGGTAAAAGGATGAACAAACAAAAGGACGCTGGTTTGAGAAACATCAGCCCCCCACTGTCACAGCGTTATATAGTGTGTGCTTGTATTTTATCCCAGCGAGCATGCAGATACTGTATTGATTGGGGCTGAGAGGGGCAGGCAGTGGCAGAGGGGTATTAAATAAAAGAAGGGGGGGGATGAAAAAAAATCAATTCTCTTTGCCCCCTGAAAAAAAGAGGAGAAAAAAGAAAACAGAATGGGAGTGAAGAAGAAAGGATGAGATAAAATTAAAAAAATAAAAGAGGAGTGTTGGTCAGGAAGCCAAGTTGGTTCATTTGAGTCAGGCCGTTATGGTGTATCTACTTTCTCTGCACCCTTGCTTCAGCCCACACTCCCCAGTCCCTTTGTCACTGGATGCTCTGGTCAGCACATTCTGCCTCTTTGTCTGCAGAACCTTCACCTTTCCTTCTGTTGTCAATAACTGTGTTACTACCAAGGGTGGGTGGAAAAGCACAGAGCCACACTTGGATGCACAAACAGACGCACGGTTTAAAACACAACACACACTAACAGACATAGATACAGACAGGTGCACAATGTAGCTCTCACATGTCCACCTCAATCAGGCTGGAAGCTGAAAAATAGTAGTTTTCTTTGTCACCTAGTGTCAGAGGTGGTTGCTGTGTTTATGCAGACATCGCGTGCCAAGAATCACCCAGACATATCTTTTTGTATGCCCACCATGTGGCCCACATTACCCCCGCCTACATCAGCAATGTACGCCAGACATCACTTATCTACTGGCCACCCTCCTCCCTACACCCTCCTCACTCCACCCAAACCCCATCAACGACACGGGACCAGGCAAGCGTGAGAGACGGGCTGGCGATAGACACGAAATGTGGCACGAAATGCAGAAACGGAGCCCCACAGACACACACATAGTGTCAAGCACACAGACGCCTCAAACTTCTAGCCAAGCCCAGGCTGTGGTTAACTCCTGGCATGCCACGCAGAAGCAGAGGCAGCTGTTCTCAAAAGGCAAATGGAAAAAAAAAAGCTTCCTAGTGTGAAAACTGCTAAGAAGAATACGTGCTCGCACCTTTTCAAACTAGCACAGTGCGTAACAAACATATACAAACATACAGGGCGATACAACTTCAGCCACAAAGTGATAATTGCTTATTTGCACCTTTCGAACGTTTAAAACGAGTTTCAACACAATGTTTTTATTTAAATGAGTTCAGCGTTCAATATTCCCCATTTAGAAATAACAAGAAAATTACATCTTTATGTCTGCAGGTGGGTTTGGATAACCTTTAAATCTGCAGTAGGCAGGTGATCTCCCGCTACTCTGAAACGCGTCCCCCTGACCTTCCAATTAGAGCTCACTCCCCAACAGCGTCTACACACTAAATCTTCCCACAGGCTGGTGGTTTGGACACCGGTATAAAACAGCCTGCTATAAAATCATTACTGGACTGTAAAACGCTAGAAAAATTCACAATTAAAAGACCAGCAGAGACACAGAGAAAACAAAGACAGAATGAGGGAATTATTCTGTGTCCAGATATGTGGAAGTAAAACATTTGCACAACACACTCAATATAATACCATTGGGAGGCCAGCATGTACTGTACCAAAGTAATGTTCTCTTTGTTGTTTTCAAGGGGGGGGTGGAGTGGGGGGAGGGTGAAAACTGTTAGCTGAGATACAATCAACTCATATTTTGACAGCTGTAGTGCTGATTTAATACTCCAAATGATAAGCAATGACAAGCGAATAACTCTGCATCAATCGTGAATCAAATTCTCATACATCACAATATAGTTTGCAAGCAGATAAATGCATGGCTAATCTGAGTTTTGCCGTGGCATTTAATTAATTGGCTACAGACAAAAGTCTACCCGTAATTAACACGTTCAAACAAATGTATCAAACAGACTGCAGTTCGTCCTCCATCGGCCATGTGTGAATTTAAAACTAAATGCCATCCACAGGCATTAAGGGTGGCATTTTCTGATGAGACGTTTGTCTTGATAGTACGCAGACAAGGCTGCGAAAACTTTGAGGGTTCATCATGATGTAGAATATAAAGAGATCACATGCAGGAACTTCTGCATAGTTTCTGTTCACACTTGAAAATATATAGAATACTTGCACATTTACATGTAACTGTGTAAAAGCAGATCATTTGTGGAGCAACTAATGGTACAGCAGAAAGATAACACATCTAACTGCTGTACAATCTAATTAGTGACACCATAATAAGCTATTATATCATATTAATAGCATTACACTAGTGCCGATGGGGAATGGGGGGGGGCTCATTTAGGACAGCATGTGTAAAAGGTCACAGAGAAATGATTTATGGGATGCAGTCTCATCAGGTTGGAGGCATAAATTGTCAATTCAAATTAAAAGTGAAAGTGTAGCGCTTTGTAAGCTGAGTCTGAACACAGAACTGAGAGAGTCCCGTCTAATGCACGAGGAGGATTCCCTCAGTGAACGTCACAGTGAGACAGAAAGGGGTCTAATCCATACCTGCCTGTGCTGATAGCATTCCCATACTGGCACACTGAGCCCATAAATAAATAAGCATATGAGCTCAACTGGGCATACTGACCTCTTCACATATGTTACTGTTGAATGACCGCAGAGGCTTGCAACTATCGTTTCGGCACCTTCGGGCAGCAGCGTTGTTTACCAAATACAGTAATGTAGATTGCTTAAGTTTCCTTTAATTAAAATTCGTTCCTGTTATGGGATATTTATAAATGAGTCATTAGCACATAAAAGGAATAATTACACCAAAAAGTATTTTTGTTCCCTGCAATTTTCGTTTATAATAAGAAATTGGCAATTCTCTTTTTTTTAAACACTTTTTTTAAAGACTACAAAAGACAAGAACATTAATTCTGGAAGACTACAGCGAAAACAGCTCAATGCATTTAGCCTGTAGGAAGAAAACAATAAAACAAATCAATGGTAAGCTTGTAAATGTTGCAATTTTAGTTTGAAAAGGAGTGTCTAAATTGGAAATAACTGGGTAAGTCAGAGATTAACCTCCCTCTATCACTTATCGATCCACATTTATTACTTTTAAATGTGGGTAATTGGGGAGAGTTTGGTACAATCTCTGTCTGCATCTTTATAGAATGGCTCCAGTAGGTGTATGGGCCTTAAGTGCACTCATAAATTGCTTTTATTAGTTTCTGAGACATATCGCTGTTAATGTTTCCACTCGACGGCTTTATGGCCACATTGTACCGACTCCGGTGAAAGATAGTATCTAACATACTGCAAAACTGATGCTGACCAAAAACAGGGTTTTGACGTAATGCTTTCATTTACATTTTTTTTTACGACATGTTTGGCACAAATACAGCGTTTTTGTCCTGGAAAATAAGAGATAAGAGAATACTGAAAGTATCTTTATTTTGAGGGGTGAAAATTACACTGACTACGATTTGGGCAATTTATTTGTACGCACGAGAAACTGAAATTGTGCAATTAATTGTTGTGATGTGAGGCAAAAACTTGAATTAATCAGCAAGATGAAAAAGCAATCATATTACCTACAACAAGTAATACTGCTGTGACATTACATGTGTGAATGTCTGTGTGAGTAAGCATTAGCACACGCCCTGTACAACTCCCTGTATTATTCTCCAGATGTTTTCTTTCACAGCTCCGTAAAAGACTACCAGCATTTATCCATCTTTCTTTTTCTCCATTATTCCCCATTCTTCCTACTCACACCATACGATCCCTCCATCAAAGCGGGCCACTTTGCCAAACATGATCCCTGCCTGTTGTGCATTGGTTTGGTTTCGAGAAGCGGATTAAACAGTTCCCACCAACTCTCTGATGTGGACCTTATCTCAGGTTTCTCTTGACACTGGCAGGGTTGTGCTGTTATTAAAAGCTAAAGGGCTTTGTTATGGAACACAAAAGTTAGAGCTAGACAGCAGTTAGTGAGGCTTTGTTAAGGGTCACAGAGGTGTTAAATAGGCTACACCTGAGGCTGTATTAACACCTGAAACATACAAACTTCCATGGAAAAGAGTTCAATTCATTTAAGCAAATTAACAAAGGAATATTATGTAGTGAGGTGGAAAGTGTATATTACTGATTATTGCTAATAAACAAAAATTTGAGAAGTAGACAAAAGTTTTCTTTCCGGAACTGAAAAGGATGATGTTCCATTGCAGAGTAACTGATATAATATATGGGAAAGTGGTATTTTCCCTAGTTTTAACTATTGAGTATTGTCTTTGAACATTTTCAAGAGGTTGACTAAATCGATTTCTCAATAGATGGCCTCTCTTAACTGTTGGAATTGAGCCAGCCATTGCTCTTCTCCTGGGGTTGCTGTTTATTGATCATCGTATCACATGGTTGTAATGTGATGTCAATGCCTGTCTTACCTGTCTGAGCAAGCAGCTATTGAAGAAAAAAAAAAAAAATTGTGGATTAGGGCCAAACAAATCCAAACCCATGAGTATAAACTTAATAATATTATTGTGAATACTCTTTTTTTAAGACAAAAAAATTAAATCAGATTATTTTGGAAATTCAGTTTAATAAAATATATTTGGACACACTGGAGAACCAGATTAACGTGGAAGGACAAAACGACCACATTTTGGGGCAGCTCAGCGTCAGGCCTTGTTACACAGGATCCCCATCTTTTCTCCCTCCCACCTCCTTTCATCCTCCTCATCCTGCCCCCCCCCCAAAAAAAGACTAGTCTGGCTGGCCTACACACGCGATCCTCACGCTAGCTGGGCCTAAGCCCCGTAAAGGCTAACACAAGCTCAGTGTAAAAACTCCTATAGGGGCCCACCTCCATCCCTCTATCCCCCTTTTCCCCGTCTTGTGCTGCCTGACTACACTTTCGCTTCACATTACTTCTGCTTTTCTAACTTTTCCACTTCTGAGCACTATCAATTATGCACTAGAATAACAGTGGGGCCAGGCTTGGCAGCAGGACATAAAGGCCGATTATGAGTGTGAATAATTCAGCCATCTTCGTGCCATGTTCCTCTTAACAGTGATACAGGCAGGAAGGCTTTGCCGCTAATGTAGACACAATCTGACCTGGGCCTAATGTAAGTACAGCTCTACACATCCCAGAGAAAGAACGTAGAAAGTGTGACTATACTGCATTATTAAAGCTGCTGCAAACACAATGCCGCCCACAGATTGACAAGTCAGATACCTTCACGGGCCTTGCAAATGACACCTGTCATCCTGTTGACGACTAACCCAGAATCCAGGGGCAAAGTTATCATGATATGCACCTGATACAAAAAAAAGATTATTCAGACATATGGATGTATAGATGAGTCTTTATTTTTAAGAAAACAGGCAAACAAATGTTTCTAGTCATGGTAGCCATTGTGAAAGTTTTTGCCTACGGTCAGTGGAATTAGTTAAGAAGACAACCTTTCGTTGCCTTCAGGCTCAAAACATACTACCTGTACTAGATTTTTCATGAAATCGCGTGCTAAGGTTTGAAAGTACTACTCTTCTTAGAGATCACAAACAGTAATGAATATTTCATCACTCCACCCAAAGCCAAGCACGCACTCTAATCCAATAGTGGAGAAATATGAGGCATCTCATTTCCCACGGACTAATGGTCTACCACAACTCTGTACCTCATAAAAAAATATCACCACTGAGACATCTGCAAATTTTCAGGCATCGCCATAAAAGGGACCATAAACAGACGGCAACTTTGCAAAGAAAAAAAAAAAAAAAAACATACTCAATGTAAATAAAATATATTTTAAAATTTTAAAGGCATTTTTAAAAGTACAGGAATTTGACTCCTGGGTCCAGTAAGATGTTGTTTTTATTAATAAATATACTTCAATCAGAACAATTTTTATAATTTCTTTGGACACTGTTATTTAACTACATAGCAGCAGCTGATGCTTCTCTAAATGAAACAGTTATTCTTTTTGTTGTAAATGTTTTGTAAATATATGAATGTTTTCGGTACTAAATATGTGCAAAATGTAACCCTTAAACTGTACTGAACAGAAGTAAAAATGGTAATCAGATTTTTAAAAAATTGTAAAAACAAAGAAAAATGACACTAAGCAGTGATACTGTAAAATTTTAAAAGCATTTTAAAAGCAACAGGCGGGCCTCTGTTTCTTTAAAAAAAAAAAAAAAAACCCCAGAGTGAACAGCCACTTCACTCCCTCCTATTTGTGCTTCCGTTTGCCATGAACGCACTAATCCTGGCTGGAATGTCTCCGGTCGTGGGGTCCTACGGCCCCGAGGAGCAGAGCAGCAGGTGAAACTGAACTCTGATGGCTCGTCGCGCCTCCCAGTAGTTCTACTGTATAGTTCAACCAGGCCATCTGTTACACAAGAACCCAAATGTGCAAAAGAAAAAAAAAAATTTTTTAGTAAATAATTTAACAAAAAAATGTAATAAATCAAATATTTAAGTTTAACAGTATTCTTGAATCTCTAAATGTGAACACGTGAAGTTCAAGCAGATTATTACAGATTACGGATAATTTAATTGATTTTAATTTGCCTAAGAAGGTTTCTCTTCTTTTCTGTAATCACAGTTTACTAATGAATTCATTTTTAAAATCAAAAATTGATTCTGACATGGCTTCTTTATATAAAAACAACAATATATAAAACAACAACAACGCATACACACACGCATGAAGAATAGACATAGAGGTGCGAGGGGATAAGATAAGGATAAACAAGAAAAAGATTTTTTGTAAGGGTGGGGGGGGGAACTGTCACTCAAGTGCTGCAGCCACAACATGGAGCCTAATGCGTACAGTGGGCATGCTGGGTCACCTCAGCGGGATCCCAAGACCCCAGTACAGTACAGATCTGGTAATCCCAGAGACAGGAAAGAGAGAACAATATGGCACAAAGGGCAAAAGAGCGGGAGTAAACCAACTGTCCTATATTTCAGGGATACGAGGCAAGGTAAGGAAGACAAAAGCAGCTATGTGTTAAGGGTAAAAAAAAAAATGCCCATATGTTACCT
>VURO01012806.1:114503-124509 GCA_015108175.1 Pelvicachromis taeniatus
AAACAACAAAAAAACAAAAACAAGAAAAAACCAAAACAAAAACAACAAAAAAGAAGAAAAAAAAAAGAAAAAAAAAGAGGAGAAGAAAAAAAAAAAAAAAAAAAAAAAAAAAAAAAAAAAAAAAAAAAAAAAAAAAAAAAAAAAAAAAAAAAAAAAAAAAAAAAAAAGGTCAAGTTCCTTCTTTTGATTTTCATTTTCATGACAGAATATAAGTCTCGCATAAGCTGGTAAATACTTTATTGTTTCCAAGTACAACTATACAGACCGTTTCCCCCATGGACTGGATGCCAACGGTTGAATGAGGGCTGAAAAGTGTTTCAGCACACCATCTGACCTTGGAGCGACTAGTATGAAAACAATTACCTGGACATGAAATGTGTGGTTGTCCGGGCAAGCAATCATGCCCTTCAGAAATTAAGTTGCTATTCAAGATTTTTATTTTTTAAGCAATCCTGCTTTCTTTTTAGTAAATAACATTTAAAGGTGGTGATTTTACAGTTTACCAGTATGATATTGCTACTTTCGTCATCATCAATATTATATATCTAATAATGAAAAAAATATGGGTTTTCTGAGATATATATAGATGAACATATTAACATATAAAAGTATATATAGTTATATAAAAATACACATCTGTCCTTTCGTCATAAGGTGCTTTCACCAGGATTAGCATATACAAGTCTACAGTCTGACCGGTCGCCCCCGACGACAGGGCTTCTTCTGTCCGCTGCATAGTTCCTTCACGAGGGTCACGGCCAAGAGCCCTACCCCTCTTCCACTGCTCACTGAAGAACAGCTGCTCTGCCAAGCACATTGACTAAGCATTGACTGCTGCCTGCTGGGCTCATTTTCTAGCTAATAGAAAAAAAAAATCTAATTTAAATGGAAAGTGCATTTACATGTCTGGTGAGAAAATACTAAATTTAAACTGAATAAATGTATTATACTGCCCAGCACTATCATTACAATTTGCTGGTTTTCTATCAAGTGCTATATTTTTCTTTTTTTGGGGGGTCTTTATTCTCTGCCTCGGTCTCTTTGTGTCCCCTCCGCTCGCCATCCCTGCAGCTCTGCTGGTGGCTGTGCTTGCCAATGCCACAAGCATAAAAAAAATGACAGAGCAAGGGGTCATTAACAAAAACTAATCAGCCTGCAGACAGGGGGACGGAGGGAGAGGAAGAGAGCCAGAGGAGAGGAAAGAGTAAAACACGGAGTGAGGAAGGACGAAAACGATGAGGAGGTTAGGAGCAACTTAAAAACAGGGCCAAAAATCAAAGGCAATATCAACTTGACTTTAAAAATTACAGGTATTCAGAATTTGTAATAATACGAATAATAACGTAATATAACTTTTCCCATTTGTTAAAGACAAATTCATGTAGAGACTATGACTTTCCAGCTTCATGCATTTGTGCCTTAGTATAAAGCAGTATTTGCACCTACATACAGTACATGCAAGCACAGACTGATTATACATATATTCATGACCCTACTAGTCTATGACAAGTAATGAGAAGTAAGAGGCAGAAACATGTGATTATTGCAGCATCCAGGAATATGAAGAAGAGGAAACAAGCCCTTTATGACCTTATGGCTCATTTGGCACATACACACACACACGCACACACAAAGACAAAGATGAGCCAATCAGGCAGCAACAAAAGCAAGCTAATACTAGGAGCAACACTACTGTATACAGGTCTAAAGCAGCTTGTTAGAAAATTTCATTAGTTGAGCTACAAATTATGCAGCAAAATACAAATCACCTTGAGCAATTTGCATGACCACAACCGCATCAAACTGTTTATGTTAATAACACCTTCCACTTCAAGGAGAGTTGCAGTTACTGCTTTGTCTGTTGCAAGTCAACTTTCTGCTTCGTTATTCCTCTCCGTATGTGTGTGACCTCTCCCTGAGCTCCTCTCAGAGTGTGCCTGACCTCTGCGTGTCTTTCTCCACCATCAACCGTGGAGGGACTCTGAAAATATCTAATTGTATTCATTCATTTTCTGCGCCTGGCAAGAAGAGACAAAAAGAGAGAGGGAGAAAGGGAAGGAGCGAGCCAGAGAGCAGAGAGGCAGCACGGGATCAAGGCAAGGAGGGATATGGGGGAGAAGAAAGGACGGAGCATGGAAGAGAAAGCCATCTCTTCAGTATTACAGCTGAGACATCATTAGAGTCACTGTCTGTCCCTTATTGGAATAAATGCTCGCAAGCAAAGACGGTTAGTGAGATAGCAGAGGGACAGATTCCACAGAGAGAAATGTTATTTCAAACTAATGGAAGTCTTTCAGATAAAACTTTAGGGTTTCATCCAGGATTTCTTCAAACATCCTCTAAATGCTAAAATTCTAAATGAAATTCTTATGAGTAAATATCAAAGAAAACTGGGAACCATGAAAAGGGAAAACTAAAAGAGAAAGTTTAGATGTCCCATAGAGAGAGAGAGGGAGATTAAAAGATAAAGGTGTTATTCAGAAAAAACAATGCTTTAGCAAGTTTCTGGTCTCATGCTGCGGCCGTGAGAGACAACGATGGAACGAAGCCAACAAAACGGCAAGGAAACCCCCCTCAGCCTGTACCCAGATCAGGAACAACACAAACGCCCAGCAGAAATTACTGTGGCACGGCGAGCACAAATACCATTTCACATTAATGTATAAGTCAGTTATAATTTCGAATGAGAAAACGTCTTAAGAAAATGCAATCTTTAAAAAAAAAAGGGTGAAAAGGCAGAAAGTTTCGTTTCAAACAGAAAAACTTCCAATCTGAGGTTCCCGGTTCGACGTTACTGAGGGTCTGTAAGCAGGTCTACCGCAGTGTGCTTTGTATGTCAGCGAGTGAAACAAAAGCATAGCTCACTGTTTAAACTTTGAGCCCTTTCACTTTTTCCGTTTACTTCGACTTCAGACTTTCTCAAATCATTTAGCACGACATGGCACTTGAAATCAGACAAATTCATGTTTACGTTCCTGCGGACAGTTTCAGACTGATTGATGTTGGACAGAAACAGATGTAGCAAAGTTTACGAGTCAAGCTGTTTCACCTGGCATTTCCATACAGAAGCTTTCTCTAGAAGAATTATTTCTGTGCATTTCAGGTGATTAAGTAAGCAAGCAGAGCACGGCGTATTGCGCACACTGATGTGAAACATCCACTTTGGTTACAATGAATTAAAAGCAAAAGAGAGTTTATGACAAAACCCAACTCAAAGTGCAGCTTTAGTGTGACGGATCATCTCGCTTGGGCAATTTTCAAGTTTGAGGAAGTTTCATGTGGAGCAAAAAGGGAGTGGCGACAAATGGCTTTTTCTCTAGGTAGTAAAACGAGCCCTGAATGATTGTGGTCCGATACCAACAACTAAGAATATGAAGTGATTCAAACTTGGGAGGGAAAAAAACATGAAATTAACTCTCAAGTTACCTTCTAATACCATTTCTGAGAAACTACATGATGATAGCACTAAATCAATTGGAAAGTATCATGCAAATGAGTCTGCTTGTGATCAGGGACACTGTAAATTCTTTCACTGTGACTGTGAAGCCTCAGAACAAAAGGCAGACGCACACAAGTTCCACTACCATGCCACACCAGCCTTCTACACTAATGCATGAGGAAAGGGACTCAATATTTATTAACTGAGTCATCAATAAGAAACGTTTGCCATCTCTGCCTCTCTCCATTTCTTCACTGCTTTTTAACATTACCTCTCTGGCTTCCTGCCTCAGACCTGCAGGGATGAGAGTCAAACTAACTCTATTTGGAGTAAGTAGAACAGAGTGACTGGTGTTAGCGTGAAAACCTGTTTCCTTTCCTCGGGCAACTAAGAGCCTCAGAAACAGATGAGATGCAAGTAACTATCTGTGTCTGTGATTCTGTGATACACTCTCACCGTTTCTTTTTTCCGTGTTCCTATGTCAGCTCAAAGATCAAACTTGGATTTACTTATATTTCCGTTTTTTCTTTAGACTGTACTTTGTTTTTTTGTTTCTTTTTTCTTTACTGAAACTTGTCAGCACATCTGGAAGATATCAAGTTAACAGAGCGGCAAGTCAAGTCAAAACTGTTTTGTTGGGGGGAAAAAAAATGTGCAGACTAATGAAAGTGTGCCTATCAACAGCAGAAATCTTTAACTCAAACTTTAACTCAAAATTGTGTTTGCCTCTACTGAAGAAAGCGCTCCATAAATAAACAGCCAGGGTAAGCTGGAATAGGGACCAAGACCACAGCAGTCACGGTCTACGGTATATCAGGCCGAGAATCTACACACCCCGCTAGACTGGCCCCGACTTCAGGAGAAAGCTTACAGTCAGCCCTCCGTCTGTAACCCTGACCACTAATTGTTTCAAGCAATAAATCATGTTTTCCCAAATTTCAAACTGAACGTAAATAGTTGTGCAACAAATTCAGCATATGCTATTAATGGCTAAGCATTTTATTCAACAAATACTATGTGCCATTGGCAGCTCAGTGAAATCTCTCTGTAAGCTCAACCAGCAGCATTTAGATTTAATAAGCCTGAGACAAGGCTGTACAGTTTAACTTCATAATGGACTTTTAGTGGGAAATGCTGTCTCAACGAATGTCCACAATGTACACTGAGGTTAACTCAACGCTGCCCGAGCAGAGAAGTTTCAGTCTCGAGGACTGCAGCACTTCTCAGAAACTTTTATTTTAACTTTGCTGCAGTTGCCGTGTGACTGATCTATGTACAAACTGAGTTTTGGTGAATCGAATTATGTTGAACACATAAGTCTCTTTATTTTATAAGAAATGAAAAGCGAAAAGCACCTCTTTTCACTTTTCTACAACTTTAACCACAAAAGTTACATTAACTGTTCCATTTTTTTGACAATATAGATAACCACTAAACTCTAGAGTAACAATTTATCTTCACGTCTGTGAAAAAAGTAAAAAGTCCATAAATACATTTCAGGGAAAACTTTGTCTCGTTCAGAATAACAAAGAAGCACAATATTTTAAGAAGACAAATGATTGGCTTTCACACTAAACAGCCATCGCTTTACTAAGGGAAATTAAACCTTTCACAGATGACACAATTAATTAGTATTCTTGTATTTAATTTGAGCAAAACATCTGTTATTTGTTTACTCTAAAAGCTTGAAAAGCAGGCTACTTAATTTCGACATGCTTTATTTATTGCTTCACTGTAATAAGTCCACACATACTACAGTTCAGTGCTGCACAACTGGAAAATAGAAATAGAAATATATAGTATATAAACGTATATTTTACAAATTGACTGTAAAACGAATGAACTTAAGAAACATTGATAGCATTTTGCTTAATTTTCCAGCAACCCTTAAAGGTGAACACATTTAATAATTTGCAACTTAAAGAAGAAGAAAAAAACTTGAGCTATTAAAACTCTCAAACAGGCGATAACGTCACTTCTGATTTAGTCTACTGCGTGTTTTTATTATTCAAAAGTGAGTTTAACATTTTCTGTCATTTTTCTGCTGTGGTTACGCAGTACTTATGAAGCCCTCCTTTAGGTACTTTCACCGAATGCGTCTAGATTACATTATGGTAACTATGCTGAAATATGAGAAATTGAATCTTTAATCCTGACTGACATATAGGCTAACTGTCTCTACGTTTAGTATCTCGAGTTTCTATATTGTGAGGAGACCATAAATGCCCTGAACGCAAAACGCACAAACGACATAGAGAAGCCCTCCTCCGTAGTTCACAGGTCTGAGACATTTGGCCTGTTCGTGCCGTTACTCCTATAACTGATTTTTTTCCGAATGAAACCAACACAAGTAATCTAAAGTGAGGAAATTAATTACCATATTTTGTAGGCAAATGGACTTTTTAGATTTGTGCTGAGACTAATAAGATACAGGTGTTAATGGCTCCAGTCGGGTCGTGTCAAGCACAGCTTGAGTATACCGAGGAGAGAAAGAACATAAGATAATGATCCTGATTGTAAAGCACGGTCCCTCTTGTCTGTAAGAGGATAAATAGTTACTTTCCTTATCAGGACGATTCTGACAGCGGGTAAAGCGAAGGAACACCCGACTTTACAGGTTATGTCCGGGCCTTGTTACGCACGGTTTTAATCTATGGTTTCTCAGGAGGTACGCTTTTTGTGAGCAGCCTCACGCTGAAAATTAGACAGCGGGGTTTTCCTGTCCTTGGTGTAGCATTTACCTACAGACACTGGCATTATGCCCTCACTGCGGAGAATAAATACAGATGTGATCCGGCAAACCTGAAAACCCGTCGTTCGTACATAAGACAAGGAACATCGCCGTCCCTCCGTAGTTAAACCTGCCCGGTGTGAAGCCACTTACTTGGTGTTGGTTCGGTTCCAGAAGACAGCGTAGCGGTCGGCCACCACTTTGGAGCTTGGCTCCTGGCTAAATACACACATCAACAGCACCAAGCAGACGAAGACAACCATTTCCACTTGCAGCATCACTACAGCAAACTTCGGCACGTATTCCTCTTCAGCGTAGGTCAGTCAGTCAAGTTGCACGGGCGTTTCAACCGGGACAGGTGACGAGTCTCATTCACACGTGTCCGCGTGTTTCTGGCGCAGTTTGTGAATACTAAACAAATACAAATGCGCACAACATAGAAAACGAAGGAAAAACCATTAATGACAGTTCAGATGACACTTCGTCGGGTCGAAGAAAATGTGAAGTTACAAAAGCAACGCGTTTCTCGCCGACGCAGAGAGAAAGTTCAGATGAATCATGAGCTTTATTTGGTGAAGGTTGTCAGCTCTAACAAATCCGTATCGGGGTAACAAAATATCTCTCCATCTACTGCACAAGCAGTGATCAGCAAATGTAGGCACGAATGCGCAGCACAACAGGCAGTGTCTTCTGTGGTGTGATCGTGTTCCCCTCTGCAGGGAGCTACTGGATGTAGCCTGTGTCAGGGCAAATGACAGCTGCTGAACACTTATTCTTTACTCCAAACCGAAAGCGCAGGGGATTAGCCAGCCCAAGATATGATGGAGAAGAAAAAAAGAGAGAGGGGGGAATCAATGTGTCCAATGACGCTGTAAGGCGCACGTCAGATGTCCATGTTTTCCAGGCAACTTTTTAAAGCCACACAGTCAGCCAGTCACTGAGAAATGAATGAGGAAAGCTGGGGATCGGTCTTTCGTTTCCAGCGTGAAAAAAGAATGTTATCCGTTCCCGGCGATTTACCGGGTGTGACACGACCGAGGCGGGGAGGAGTCCTTCTCGGTGTCGGGGAGGACAGAGTTATGTTTTCTCATGCGCTTCTGTCCGTGGAGGCGCTTGTTTATGGCCGCATCCCAAACTGTCCTCCTCATATATAAGCCATCGTGCGACGTGCAAGCATGAAAAAAATACTGCGTTCTCCCATGAGCGCGCTATAAAGTCTTCCTCTTTTTCTTATGTTTGGGTTTCAAACGCCGGGACAAGCAGGAAGGTGAGGGCACAAGCAGGCAGCTTGAGACGCCGAGTGAGAGAGTGGGTTTGGTTACGACGGAGCGGGGGATAGTCCCATTGGTTTGAAATTATTTGAATGGGCGTCTCTCGAACAAAGCCAAGCCCCTCCCCCCACCTAAAACCGAGCTAATTCAATTACCGAAAGGTAGAGCAGGAAGGGGGACATAGAATGAGGTGCGCACAGCTGGGACAGTGACCGCTTTTAGATACTCTGTCCACACTACACTGTCAGCTCCGCTTGATATGTGCGCTCGACGCTATTTAATTACATGCAAACGGACGCAGCGGACCAAAGAAGACCATGGGTTCCAGTTACACTCTCATTTCAATTTAAGTTGTTTTCTTTTTTTCTATTAACAAGAGGAAGCCTGTAACGAGGTAATGGCCAAGATGTTAACATAACAATACTTTTATACATAAATATATTCGATTTTATAAGAAAGAAGATAATAAAATGTTGTTTTCCTTTGTAATTCCATTGCCCATTCATTTTTTCATATATATATAATTTTTTATACTGTATTTAATTTGAACTACTTTATCTCCGCAAAGGTCAGATCTACAGTTAGATGGGGAGGGCAGCGACACTTCTCAGCCCTTCTGCGTGATAGCGCAGTGCTGAGAAGATGATGGCCACGCGTCGCCTGTGCAGATGTAGCGGGGCAGCCTGTTGCTGGGAGCGGACTAGAGCGGTTCGAGGAGCTGCTCTAGCGCCCAGACGCCCCGCCGTGGCGAGTCGCCGACTCAGCCAAGGACAAATTCAAGCTCGAGTGCGCCGGGGGAAGCGCGTCTGTCGTCGACTTAATCAGACAAATGCTCACAAGGAGGATTTATGAAACTTTAGAAAATAAGCTGTAGGTCTAAACCCAGATGGGACATCCGCAGCGAAAATAATGTGTAATATGAGCAGCCAATAGAGGCAAGAGTTATGGGGTGAAATTTCACTGATGTGGCCATTTGGAATGATTTTTAAATAACAGTAATAATATTGGAGACATACTTTAAACTTTAAAGACTAAAAGCTTTGCCCATCTTTTACATGTGTACATGTAATCTAAGTGAGATATTAAATAAAGCAGATACGATTTTCAAAGAGAGAAAGCAGGTAGAAGAGGTCAAAAAAGCAGTTGCATAGAAAAAAAACACAACCACATTCAAGTTTAAATTAGTGGGATTTAAAATGTAAATCTAGAACATAACGTTTATTTAAATAGGTATGAACAATAAATGCGATAATTACAAAGCGGTAAGTAAAGCTACTTTCTCTGCTGTTTCATTTTTAAATTTTCCACATCTCTAATGTGGCTGTCAGCAAATAGATAAAACAATTGTTAAAATTAGAACGTTCCGATAAAACCTTGACTGGTGCATCAATACCTCTGTTATAAGGTCAAGAAAATCAGCGGCATTTCACTCTAAATTCCAAAAATGTCTACTTTGTGTGAGTGCAACAGGTGCTGTGTCCCTTTCAGAAAACAGGAGGGGAGAAAAAAAGGAGTGGAAAGACAAGAGAGGGGAGGAAAGGGTAAGAGGGCAGCTATTATTTTAAGATAATTCTCTTGACCTGTTCTCTTGGACTAGTGTAAACTAAGAACCACTCGCTTACATCCATCAGCGGCACATGCACGCTGGCAGGACACTCACTCTGCAACCACACACACGCATCAGCACCAGACAATCCTGGACAAATGTTATGACATACACACTTTTTTTCAAGCCTTTTTTTTTAAACACACACACACACACGAAGGGAGGACATTATCGGCTACTAGGGAAGGAGGGGTGGGTATAGGTCAACCCGGAGGTCACTTAACATGGCTGTTTTCACACCCACTTTACAACCCTGACTGCATTCCTCTCCTGCTGTGTCTCGTCTCTCTCACGCACGCATACACACTAGCATTCCCAAAAAAAAAAAGTTGATAACAAGCATGTTTGACTGACTAGCGCACACAGCGTATACCCCCAGCTGCTTTCATTTTCTCTGGCATAGGAACAGAGCTATCTCTCCCCATCCCCTTCTTAACCTGCTGTCACCATCATAGTGGGCTGCGTTGATTACTTCTCACGCAGGCCCATTTTCTCCCTCACCTCCATCCACATGTTCCCGCCGAGCGGTGCAAAGATGGCTTGAACTCTATTTTCAAAAAGCGGGGTTTATTTTCCTATTTGATTGATTAGTGCGGAGGAAAACAATACCATCATAAACAACCAGTGACCAGGTGATGTGTGTGTTCTTTTTAAATGGATGAAAGTTTGCATGCTCATATTTTTTTATTTGCTTCATACATCTCATTGTATGTTCTTATTATCCCCCAACGCCCCCTATGAATTGTGTATTTTTACCGAAAAGAGCACCTTCTAATTTTACTGCAGTGTCATGTCATTCTCACAAGAACAGCTTTTTTTACTTGAAGGTTTTATCATCCTACTCTAGTGATATGTGTATATATATATATATATATATATACATACATACATACATACATACATACATACATACATACATACATACATACATACATACATACATACATACATACATATAT
>VURO01012817.1:1231-17480 GCA_015108175.1 Pelvicachromis taeniatus
AAAGGCTAAACATGGTTTTATTGGATACACTGCTCCCAGTTGAAAATACAGTTTTCTTTACAAAAAAGTGATTATGTTTTCCAATTTATGAAATAAAAGAAACATTTCCTGCTGTTGAAGATTTAAAGATCCAAATTGGTGCTGAAGGTGTTTAAGGAAGCGATGACTGCGACATCAGTGGAGAGGATGTGAAAACCGACACTGTGGATGTATTTAAAATTGGTTTCCAGTGATTTGGATAAGCCCAAAAGTTTTTTGGGCTTGTAAATAAAACTATATTCTGATGATAGACTTCAACTTTAAAACTGAAAACTTGTGCAACGCATAGTTTATAGAAAGACTTAATTGACTTAACAGACTTAAAGTAGTAGTAGTAGCAGCAGTAGTAGTAGCAGCAGCTCAGTAGGTAGAATGCTCGCCCCATGATCAGAAAGTTGGGGTTTCAAATCCACCGAACGGCTACCCTGGGCTACCCCTGACCAAGGTACTGTCTCTACACACTGCTCCCCCAGGGGATTGGTGGCTGCCCGCTTCACTGAGTGAATGGGTTAAATGCAGAGGACTAATTTCCTGCCTGATTAATAAAGTGTACAAAAAGAAATTGCTCAACTGATTCAACTGTTGTTCAATTGTTTTAAGATAGGTGTGGCATAGAAAATTACAAAGCCACCAACACAGCCACACACATATCAGCCAATGAGGCACCTCCTATGATTGGCTGGATGTGTGATCATTTGGTTTTAGTCCAATTATTGCTTCTGGCAAAGGGGTGTGTCCGATAGACAACCCAGACAACACCATATTTGACATATCCTTTATAAAGTATTGTTTGTCATATGTTTTTATGATGACTCTGAAGAAATCAACAAGTTGAAACACATTAGAAATAAAATATAAAAGAAGTGTTGCTGAACTTTCTCTGTGCACCTCAGCTGCAGATGACGTTGTGCCAGAAACTTCTTAAAAGCTCAGCTCTCATTACATCCTATTGCACAAATGTGATGCATCATAATCTGGACAGGTGACACCCTCTTAAGCACTGTTTCAACACTTTTTTAAAAACAAGTAACCCGAGCCAAACCCATAAATCACATTTCAGTAATTTAATGATTTTTGCTTTTGCATAGCATCTGTGTGATTTTATTTCGTTTCCTCCTCACCGTCGTTACTATGCCCATATAGAAAATATATTAACACTTTAAACTATTCGATGAAAACAGATACATCATGCACACAATATGCACAAGAGGACAGATTAGGGCTGATAATATTTAAGGTTATTGCTTTGATTTCAAACTTAAAGCTATCCTCTGTTATAGGATAAGAGTGATTAGGGAGAGTGTGTGATACTTTACAACATTTAAGAGTTATTCCATTTGTTCCACATGTGCACTCTAGTGCCTGTCTCACTCTAGTGTGTAAACACATGCAATAGAGAAATATTGTAATAGTCATAATTTAGAAAGAACGTCATGAAATTTTAAAATTGCAGCTGCTTGTTGCGATCATCTGCTGCTTTCTTGAGGAAGCTGTTCATTAGCGCTACTTGTTGCAACATAGTATAACTTTAACGCTTTCATTTGTGTAGGTAGTATAAAAAATAAAATTTCACATTTGCCACAAGTCAAGTAATTTTGCAACAACACTTGACTCATTCTGCTCAGTCTGTTCATTAAAAGTGTTTTAGAAAATGTGTGTTTGGGGTCGGTATCTTTAGGTCACTGCTACTTGAACCTTGGACCGCTGTTGAAGCCCAGAAAATTCATCCACGCTGGCGATGAGCTGCGTTTGAGCAGAGCGCTCCAAACAGGTGGGAAATCTGTCTTCTGTCTGTGTTCACCAATGCTTAGATCACATTATCGAACATGTGCATGGACTGCATGATGTTCTCATCCTGAAAAAGAAAAAAAAGGAAGAGTTCGGTATTTTTAGTGGAGGTGTAGGTGGAGCTGCACTGCTGTTTTAAAGTTAGACAGATATTATTATTTACCTTCTGACACGTCTCCAAGAACTCATCCATTGTGACCACTCCATCGTTGTTCTTGTCCATTTTCTGGAAAAATGCAACAAGTTACAAATGACAATTTAACTTTTAAGTAACTAAATGAGTTCATTTATGACCCCAGCCCTATATTTAACCCAATATATGTAGCAATATGGTAAACACAAATAGGAACCATGAAAGTTCAAACTGTAATGACCCCACTCTCCAGGTTTAGTTTTACCAGATCCCAAAAGTTCTTTCACGCATTTGCAAAATCTTTTAAAACCTGCATTGTTTACATTTGTATTTGTGAGCCAACTAGACATTTCTGGGAATGCTACAACCTTGCAGGACGAACATCCTTTTACCAGACAATACAAAAAAAAACAAAAAAAAAACAGGTATTTGCCTAAGAAATTGTGTTCTATAGTTACTCTAAGGGGTACCTTAAGTAGCCCAAACATCATAGCTCAGGCTTTTTCAGTTGGTGTGGCGTCTGCTCTGCCTTGTTGCAGTTGAAAAACCAGTCCACATTTCAAAGGGACTCAAAAATAGTAGTGGAAACTGGGGAAATTTCCAGGGGAAATAAATTAGCAGTGGGTTGCCACTATGGGTCATCACTGAATTCCTTTCAGTGGGTCCTCCTATAATCATTGGCGTCAGGGCTTTTTCGCAGCTTTCTGGCACTGCCAACCACCTATTTTCAATGGAAGTCCAGGGAGCATGTTCTAGTTTAAGCACCACTACCAAACTGCTGGAAAGGTGGATTCATGTTTATTTATGTTGTGCACAGGCATGAGATACTATTGAAAATAGTTCCGGATTTATTAGATCTGAGTTTAGCTTTTGAAATTGTGGATCACACAATCTTATTAAATAAGTCTCATCGGGCAGCGGGCGTGTCTGGATCAGCATTAGACTGGGTAACTCCGACCTCATAGACAGACATTTTTCTGTTACTATCAACAGTTTCGAGTGAGAAAGGGCTGCCTTGAGATGTGTTTTCTAAGCTATGCTGTTTAACTTCAAATTTTTTGCCTTTTGGACGACTATTCATCACTTAAAAGCCCAATTTAGAAATAAGATTTATATTTTAGTTGGGTTATTTATGTGTGTATAAAGCAGAGCATCCATCCATCCGCTTCTCAGGGTTGCAGGGGGCGCTGGAGCCTATCCCAGCTGTCTCGAGGCAAGAAGCAGAGTACACCCTGGACAGGTCGCCAGTCTGTCACAGGGCTAACACATAGACACAGACAACCATTCACACTCATATTGACACCTATGGGCAATTTAGAGTTTCCAATTAACCTATCTTCACTAAATGCATGTCTTTACACTGTGGGAGGAAGCCGGAGGACCCGGGGAGAACCCATGCAAACTCCACACAGAAAGACCCCAGCCTGGAATTGAACTCAGGACTGTCTTGCTGTGAGGTAACACTGCAAACCAACATGCCAAAGCAGATTTTCACATTCACAGATATCCACTCTTTGACAAAGCTGGCTGTTTAACGGATGCAACAGTGACATGGTAGATACAGCCATACATAAAAAAAAAAAATGCTTTACCCATCACTTTCACCAGAGAGGTAAACTGACTCCATTTGAGTTCAATGTTGGAGATGTGTGGTGATGTGTGATCTGATTATTTGTGAGTTTTACCTGAAAGAAGCTGTCAACATGCTCTTTCGGGGCACTGTCTTTCATGTGGGGGTAGGTATACTTTCCCATCATGTCATAGATGGAGTGCATTATTTCTGTCATCTCCTGGAAGAACAGACAGAAGAAAAAGAAATATGAAAAAGACATGAGCTGCCAAAATAATAATTAAAACAAAACAAAAAAACAGGCAGCGAGTTGTTGGTTTACCTCTCTGGTGATGCAGCCGTCCTTGTTGATGTCGTACAGATTAAAGGCCCAGTTGAGTTTATCAGTGATGGAGCCTCTCAGGATGATGGACAGACTTATAACAAAGTCCTACAGCAGGGAAAGAACAGAGGCACTGAATGATTAAAAAGTGAACAGCACAATGAAGAGGAAAGGCACAGACAAAACTTTGCAGTACTTGCTGTATTGATACCACGTTTTATTTTTTTCACTATACAAGATGTGCACCAAGAAGAAAGCTTTATGCGTCTTTCTTCCAAATTCTAAGAAAAAGTACAATCAAGTAACTACACAGCATAGATAAAGAGAAGAACAGTAAAGAAGATGAAAAAGGGAAACATCAACGTGAGCTGCAGGGAATGAAATGATGCTCTGAGGTGTGTATCTCACCTCAAAGCTCACCGAGCCATTGTTCTGTGTGTCAAAGGCTTCAAACAAGAAATGCGCATACATACTCGAATCTGCAAAAAAGAATATAAAAAAAAACAAGTTGCTGTAACTGTGCAGCTGTCACATCAATGATTTTTGTATAATGACAGCCTAAACTGTCAGAAACACAAAGATATTAGAGACATTAAAGATGTGGACAAGTAATCAAATGTGCATCGACTCAGTTAAGCGGTAATAGTGTTTTGAATTGTGCTGCTCAGTTGTGGGTTGTATATCACATCTTGTAAACATGCAAAAACATACAAATGCATTTTATCTATGCGCAAACGATATCAAGCACAGTTACACAAAAAGTCTGATTTTAAATGTATTAATGTATGGCTGCAGATTCAGTTTTCATGTTGCCTGTGACATTAAAGTTAAACCCACATTAAAAACAATAAAAAAGTATGTAAGCACTGTGGAAAAGTCTTAAGCCACTCGACATTTTTTTTTCTAGGAAAATGGGAAACAGGTGGGGCAATTAAAAAAAAAAAAAACATGTGCAAACACACCTGGAAATACAAGCGTATAAGACAAAAACAGAGTTTGTGCAATTCTAACGGAAAGTCAGTATTTGGTATGAACTTCAACTCAGCCTGAACTCTCGCAGGCAAGCTTTCCTGTAATTGCATTAGGTAGTCTTCAGAAATAGTTCTCCAGGCTTCTTGAAGGACTTTTAAAGCTCTTCTTTGGATGTTGGCTGCCTTTTGTTCTGTTCTCTGTCATGACGATCCCACACTGCTTGAGGAATGTCGAGGTCCGGGGCTCTGGGGAGGCCAATCAATGACTGATTGTCTGATTGACTGATTCCATTGTCTGTTTTTCTTTTCAGGTAAGCTTTCACAGCACTGGCAGTGTGCTTGGGATCATTGTCATTGTGAAGGATGAAGCTGTTGAAAAACAGATGCTTTCCAGGTGATAGATCAAAATAATTCAAAAATCCATCAATTTTGACAAGATCCTCAACAACACTGACTGAAATGCAGCCCCAAACTATGACAGAGCCTCCAGTGTTTTACAGACAGCTGTAGACAATCGCTATTGTACCTCTCTCCTGTCCTCTTCTGTACATACTTACCACAATCTGAACCCAAATATTCAAATTTGCATTGATTAATCCAGAGGACTGATTTTCAGTGCAGTTCTTGTGTAATTTGGCATACCTCAGCCTTTTCTCCCAGGATCACTTCCTCAACAATGGCCTCTTTTCAGAGGCACCACTCCATTGAGACCATTTCTAATGACGCTTCGAACAGTATAAGGATCAGCAGAAGGGCCAGACGCATTTCTCAGATCCTGTGTCAGGTATTTGCTTGATTGTCAGACAGTGTTCATGTGCTGTAGATTTTTCAAACTAGCCATTTCTTCGTTTGTCCTACACTCGTCCAGTTTCCTCAGATTTTCTAGGGATACACTGCACGACATCACATTGTTTTAGCAATTTGATGCCTGTCAGACTATGTTATCTTTGACATTCTTCATAGTTTCAACAAAAAAAAAAAATGGTTCCGCATTTCATAGGTCAATGTTAAGCAGCTTTCGTCTGTAAATGCTCAGGATTGCAAATTAATGAAAAAGCAGCTAACGTCCAAAGACAAGCTTTGAAATACCTTCAAAAAACCTGGAGAACATTAAAAAAAAACATTAATAGAGTCTGACGCCTTGGAAGCAAAATATGAGAGCTGGTTCAAGACTTTTGCACAGTATTGTATATAATTTGGTCTTGCTTTTAAAGATGTAAGAAGTGTTTATAATCACAAACGTGAGTGTTATTTGACACTCTCATAGTAAATCAAAGCTGAAAGTAGATCACAATTTGAATACATATTTGAATTGAACACACCTAATCAGTTCAAACTTCAGTGAACACATTGAAGACACATGAGACAGAACATTTCCTCATACTTAGCTCCTTGGAAAAAAATTAAATAAAATTTAAAACATGGGATAAAAGGAGGTGAGTGTCACTGACCTCCCTGAGGAAAGAACTGGGAGTAGATGCTTTTAAAAGTCTCCTCATTCACCACACCACTCGGACACTCCTGTGGAAATCATAAAATTATTATGTGGACAAAAAAAAAATACCCTTCACACATACTTTCCCATGCACATAAATAGCACAGTAGAGCCACATCATAATTGATGGTTTGCAATTATTGCACATTCATTGCAAGAAGAATGATCAATAATTTCCAGGAAACCTTGACTGACATTTTTGAATCCCCGGTAGAGGACCTGCAGCTCTTTTTTGCTGAATTTGGTCTGCTCTACAAGACGGTCGAGGCCCTCAGGTCTGTAACACACTGTGGACAGTTCACCGTCTTCAACTATACTCCCTGCATTGGAGGAATGAAGACAGAGAGGAAAGTGTTTCTCTTTGAACTGCAACAGAGTGTCCTTGAAATGATGGAAACTTAAAGGAGGAAAAGGCAAAGAGACTAAAAGAGTAAAAATCAATGATTTGTTGGTGTTTAATTTACTTAATGTGGTGTGACAAAGTGCGTGTCCTAATACTTGCTTTGATTAACTGAAGAGCTGGAGTCAGAACGACAGCAGGGCAGCAGTTTGAGGAAGCGCTGCTTTAAGGTCTTTTTGTTGGGTTTAGATGCAGGATTACCTGGAAAGAACCAGATCAGACCAGAGATTAGAGGCAGAACGCGTGGCCAACGAAGTTACCGTCATGCTAAATGGATAGAAAACTGGGCGAACTAGACTCAAATACTTAAAATCACTTGTCTTGCATAAAAATACGGTAAAAAATAAGTTTGCTGACCTGGCTTTGAATCTGTGTGACCCATTAGATCTGTTGGGACAAGACCCAGCAGAGTCAAGTCTCAGGTCCGAGCTCCTCTAAGATACAGAAGTCAACTGAGAGATTCCTAAAACATCATTTAATCTTATTTCTCTTCAGATATGAAAAGAGGCCATGTTTGCGTAATTATCTATTTAACTATAAGGTCTCTTTAAATATAAATTAGCTGGTTTTTGGAGTCACCATGTCTGCTAAAATTATTTTAAATTATTTCAACAAGCACAACAACAGATTATCTGTCATTTGACCTTTTTAAAATAAGTCTGCTATACTAACACAGAGCTGCAAGCTGTGTGGTAAGCATTTAAATAAATGGCCTGGTTCTTATATAGCACTTTTCTACCTGAGCACTCAAAATGCTTTCTGCAACGTCACATTCACCCTTTTCCTTTGTGTAAGTGATTTCTATCCAATGTTCACACAGTGATGGATGCACCAGGAGCATATCAGGGTTTAAGATCTTGCTCAAGGATACTTTGGCATACAGACTGGAACAACCAGGAATCAAACTGCCAACCTTCCGAGTGTAGCTAACCTGCCCTGTCACCTCAGCCACAGCCAATGTACTCCTAAAGAATGACTACAGCCTAAATTACCATTTAATTTAAACAGTTACTGCACGAGGAAGGTACTCCATATATGAGCACAGCGAGACAGTGGTGGGGTCGCAGTAGGAGTGACAGATGGGCTCAAGGTGGGGGTGGGATTATATCAGGGATCAGCTATGAGCCCCCCTCTTGTCTGTGATGGTGATGGACAGATCTCACAGATGAGGTCAGGCAGGAGACTCTGTTCAAAGATGGCTTTGTGATCTGTAGTGAGCGTAGAGAGCAGGTTGAAAAGATGTGGAAGTACGCACTGGAGAGCAGAGGAATGTGGATGAGCTTAAATAAACCACTGAAAATCAACGGACAGCACACAATTGGTGGTGAAGAAGAGAGCGTAGGCGGGGTGGAGTGGGTAGAGATGGATGTCAGGGGTGATTTTTGACAGAACGGCTCAGATGAAGGCAGGTGATTCGCTGTGGCAATCGCTAAATGGAGCAGCCAGAAGAAGAAGAAGAAAAAACATATCAGGACTTCTCAATTATTAAGTAGCGTGTTTGCATTCAATTACTCATCTGACAGAATTCAAACTTGTATGACTAACTGACTCAGTACCATCATTTAGTCATTTTGCTAAAGGCCCAGGCAGCTTGGGGACCAGCCACAATGCACTGAGAGCCTCTCAGGTCCCCTCTTCTTACTTCTAATGCATTTATACGGCACTTTTGCACATCATTAACTTTGTTTCTTCTCTCTCCTCTAGTTTATTTGTTGTACTCCTTTCCCCTTCTCTCTCTCATTGAACCTGTGTTTTTTTGTTTTCATGTCTGTTTTTCACTGTTCCATGCTCCTCTTCCCTAGCTGCTCTTTCACCACACGCCCTCCCAGAGACTAGATCTGCAGAAGACATCATCTGCTAAACAACACTGTTTGCAACTTCTAGAAACTCTATAATCTTTTAGCGATATTACTTTGCAATATAAAGTTAACTGGTTAATTACTAATGTTGTGATTTGGTGCTATATAAATACATTTTTTGCCTCTCTTTTCCAAATCCAGACAGAGAAATATTATATTAAACCCAGAAAGTAACTAGGAGGGGATGGAGAAATCTATTGTGACATTTATTTCCTTTGGTCTGCTTGCTGCTTTTTTCTGCTTTCTTCTCTTGTCTTTTCTGCTTTCTTCTCGTCTTTTTCTCAGCAATGACTTTCTAAACTTTAACTTTTGTCTTAGCGTTTTCTCAGACAAACCAAGTCTAGTTTGTGTAATATAGTATCACATGTAAAGTTTTACAGACTTACAGACATATTAAAAACAAGACGAAATAAAATAAAATAAAACCATTAAAATATTTAAAATATGCAAACAATACAATACAATAAAAAAAATATGAAAAAACTATAAAACCCTGTAAAGATGGCCAAATAAGGAAGAGGTAGACAGAAAGATAAAGAAAGAAAACAATCTTAGAAACAACAAAGCAGAAGAAAGTTCATACACTTTCAGTAACCTAGTTAACAAGTAGAGGATGCTTTCCTTCATTAGCATCATACATACTGGTAAGGCTGTGTTACCATGAAAAAAGACATTTAGATTCAATGCTAATTTAAAAAAAAACAAAAAAAACCATTACTGGTTAAATGCAACATTAAAGGAGTGTGTAAAACTTTCTTGGAAGCACTTAGATTTCTTATAAGTTATTATAAAAACGGGGTGATTAAAGGTCTAAAAATTAAAGTAGTTATGTACGACTCCAGAGACAAATATATTTTCTGCCACCAGAGGGCAGTGGTGCGTTTGAGATTGAGAAAGGCCTCCAAGTCAGATAAAGGGTGAACAAACGTGTGCAGTCAGCAGCAGCAGTGAATGGCTTGAGATCAGACACAAGCAGGACTGCAAACATACACCTAGTCCTATTATTCCATACACTGGAAACTGCAGAGGAAATTAACAAATCAGGTGTTTTGATGATGATGGAACAACAAATAAAACTGATTAACTTGTAAAAACTTTTCATTCACAGTAAAGAGAAACCTATCAACACACAAACACCAGTCACTGTTAGCAGATGCTGCAAATGTGAACTATAACGTGCTTTGCACATGCAACGCACACTGAAACTCTTTCGCTTTTTTTGCCCGTAGAAGGAAGCTTTTGTCTTCTTTAAGCAATTAGCTGTAACTGTAGCTCCCAGGGTGGCAGTAACCTTTCAGTGCACTTATCATGAACATCGGTGACAGTGGATGCTGAGGATATAGCAATCAAACTATCCAATACAGCAGCTGCGTGTCCATGGAAAAACAAACAAAGCTTTATACAGCCATTCACACGCACACACACGCACACACACGCACACACAGGCGGCATGAAAAACACCTCAGATTTGTGACTGAACGTGGCTAAATTGTAAGTGATTTTTTTTTTTAAAGCACAAAGTAATCGGTAAAAAGAACAGAAAGGTTTCTGTTTTCAGGGCATTTCAGGCCACGACTATCTCCTAAGTTATTAAAACCCCATCTGAGGGAATCTGTGTGATGTGACTGTTTTACACACAAACAAGACCAGAGGTTGTTCTTGTATTTAAAAAAAAAACCAGCTACTAAATGAGCTGAAGCACACGTTATGCTGCTTTTATGAGTTCACAGGTTCATAAACATTAGCAGGACATTGTGTCAAGATTTGATTCGTTCACACAGTTAGAAGATGAGCAAAAGCAACAAAGCATACCTGATTAATTATTAAGCAGCTGTTTACCTGTCCCATGTGTGTTGCAAATGAGCAGCGTATATCTGCAGGGGGTCGCTGGAGTTATGGATGAACGACACGCAACAGTTATTTCAGCCAATGTTGACATTTCACAGCACCCAGCAGCTATTTGTCAGTTCAAGAGACCCTCATGGGTGACTTTGATCGCGTAAATCAATAAATGCAGTCCTCTGGGGTAGATCAATGTTCGCGTCCCCATTGTTATAACTATCTTTACAGCCTCTTTCACCCTTTGGTATAACTACATTTACAGCCTCTTTGAGCCATCATTGGAACTATTTAAAGCCTCTTTCATCCACTGTTTCAAAAAGCGCACAGGGGGAAAAGTAAGATTCACTGAAAGAATGTCGAAAAAGAAATTAGAAGTTTCTGAAGGCCAAGCTGAAGAGATTTCTTGGCAAGTTTTACTCATAAAGGGTCAATAATTTTCTTAGAAACCTTGAACAGATTTTAAAGCTTTTGATGAGCTGGATCAGGGAGATGACAAAAAATGTTGAAGTGGTTGAAAATATTGACATTGGAATTCAATTTAATCATGAAGTGAAAGACTTAAACCTTTCATTCTGATTATTTTTATTCATAATAAACATATTTTCTATCATGATTTCATGGAAACATGGACAAATCCTGAGAGACAATACACAGCCTATGACCTAAGCATTACCAGTGACCAACTTCTCTTTTCCCAAAGTTAATCTTTCACAAATTTGCTTTTACAGTTCATTGTAAAAGTTTAGTTGAACTAACAACTGTGTGTCATTTAACTGTAAGCATTTCAGGCTGACTTTTGGAAGCCATGACAGCCTATGCACTAAATGAACATTTCTAAGCTAAGGTCGCCAGGGGCAACCGCTCCTGTATTTACAGTAATCCCCCAGAAGGATGCAGTTCAGATTATAGATGTCCATTTCGTGAAAAAGCACTGACACATGCAAACATATTTAAGTGTGCTCACTGGGTGATCATACAGTGATCATATCAACAGTTTTATCTCATGAGTGGCTTTTATTTTGAAATGAACTATGTAAGTGTTGTATATTATAGGTGGGTTCACTGATATTTTGATCCTTGAGTATTGTGTAAAAAATGTCAGTAGTATATTTATTTGAAAATGATGCCACTTTTCTCATTCAAACACACAAACCTACATATGACAAGCATGTTTGTTCACTCCAGGAAATTATTCTGTCACATGACCATAAGCTGTATATAAAAGATGGACATAAACAGCTTTGTCCTCTTTTATGTTTTGTAGTGAGAATCATAAAAATATTATGCTGTATTCAATAAGACTGCGTTTTTCTGGTGTATAGAAGCTGGTGACTGAATCCATAAACTCATCAGTAAAACAGTCACTGAGGTCATGGTATAAGGGAGCCAAAGGGTCATTTTCTTATAGACTTTTATATAAGAAAACATCAGTGTTCAACCAAAGGACTCACCGCCTTCTGGCCAAATAATGCAGGTTTAGGGCCCTTTTATAATAGCTATACTCTCAGACCAAGAAGCTTTTTTCATCTTTTAGTGAAGCCAAACCTTTCAATCGCTCCCTGGTGGCTGACTACAGTGTAGGTCAGAAACCCCACAGCTCCATGTTAATGGATGGGCTGTGGGTAAAACTAAAACATTTAAGTGCATCTCAGACAAATGTTTCCCAAGGATTATATCTGTCATTTCAGATATTTTTATCACGATAGTGTAAGCTGAGGAGTTCATTATCCTGATTCTTTTAAATGATTTCTTTGAGGCTTTAAAACTGGATATGATGTCATCGTGGACACACTCTGAATGTTTCATATTTCGGTACATCTTTACAGCCACTCTATAGTTAGAACACTGGTGTCCCAAATTATGACTAAGGTGAAGATTGAAACATGAGATCTGCCTACCAAAACCTCTGAATTTAATTAATGAACATGCAGAAAGTTGTGAAACCTGCTCCTGGCCTTTTGGGTTTAAATATATTAATCAAGCTCATTATAATGTGGGCAGCACGGTGGCATGGTGGTACGACGGTTAGCACTGTTGCCTCACAGCAAGCAGGTCCTGAGTTCAATTCCACCATCAGGCCGGGGTCTTTCTGTGTGGAGTTTGCATGTTCTCTCCGGCTTCCTCCCAGAGTCCAAAGACATGCAGTTTGTGGGGACAGGTTAATTGGCAACATAGGTGTGAATGGTTGTCTGTCTATGTGTGTTAACCCTGTGACAGACTGGCGACCTGTCCAGCGTGTACCCTGCCTCTTGCCCCAGGACAGCTGGGATAGGCTCCAGTGCCCCCTGCAACCCTGAAAGGCATATGCAAATGGATGGATTATAATGTGTTCATCAGTGAGCTTTAACAATGGTTTTTTTTTTACTTTGGACAAAGGGCTAAATGTTCTCAGTTTTTATGCTGAGGTACCAAGTCCATCCATCCGTCACCGAGTGGCTCTGTTGCTAATCTAGTATGCTCTATATTCTACTGTGACTGCGTCTCTGGTTTCTGTTTATTTCATCATTTTCTAGGGGTGAGTTTACGTCCTTGTTTCCCCTCTATTCTATAGTTGTAATAATCTTTAGGATTAGCTTTTATATTTGAGTTCCAGTTACTGTTTGGTATTTATGAAGCCTGATTTCTGCCTTGATTTCTCTATATTCCACAATGAGCCTGATTCTTGGTCATATTTTGAACCTTTGGTTTCTGCCCTTCTGTTTGTATGAATATCCCAGTTTTCTGTGTTGTGCCACCTTGTTGCCTTTTTGTGGTTTTTCCAGGTTTGTGGTGTCTGTTTTTGTATTTGAGCCTTTGAATAACTCATCTTTTGTTTCATTTGAGTCCATGTCTTCATTTGGGTCCACTTTTTGAACTGAATTCTCATACATCCATTCATTTTCTTAACAGCTTATCCAATCCAGGGTCACGGGGGCACTGGAGCCTATCTCAGCTCACTTTGGTTGAGACATCGGGTGCACAGAGGAAAAGTCGCAAGCCCATCATAGCAGCGGCTTCCAAGAATTTCATATGCAATCTAAGCAGATTTCCCAAACCATCAACCCATTCCTTTTTAACTGTGCTTTTCTGTGACATCATGGTTTAACTGTCCTACAGCAGCAGGCAGCCTGTACCACTGTAATAAGTGTAGTGCACAAAGTAATGTGTATCTATAATGCATAAACCAAGAAGTAAACAACATGAGGATTTCAGCAGCTTTACAGAAGAACGGTTGGACATAAAGACCATTTAGTGTTCAATGCGAATTTTATCTGATGAATATTTCAAATGCACTTTAATAGAATTTTCCATAGGCATATGTTGCTGTTAGAGAGAAACCATGGAGATGAACGGTAGAGGCTTCGGGCTCTGCTTCACTCTTTACTGAAACACTTTGTGTCCTCTAAACACCTCTTAAAACCTCACGCACCTGTTCTCTGTTTGGTTAGCCTGCTGCTGAATGGATAGCACACCTGCTATTGAGACAGCAACTACTATCATCTGTCATCTGTATAACATTTATCCCATACAGTAGTTTAGAAACATCATTAAAAAAAAAACAACTAGATGGTGTTGCTATGTGCGCCATATTAAAGGGGTTATTTTTACACCTTTATGTGGTTATTTTTAAAGGAAATGACTATTTAGGGAAGCTGTCAGAAAAATGACAGACCAGCCTGCCAAAGCAAAGAGAGGCCTGCGTGTGTGATCTCTAAAGAGGATTGTGTTTGCAAGCACTCGAGAGAAATATAAACCAGTGAAATGTCTGAAAGAGAGAAGAGCCTCACTGATCTAATTAGGCTACAAACACTCACACTGCTAGATGTAATTTTAGGTGACGAGACCCTGTTTTTCAATATTTTTTTGTTCTCTTGCTTTTCACCCCCAAGGCCTATGACCAGTCTAAACTACAGTAAATCCACATTGAGATTTTTATCATGCTAACTACTCATTAGCATTACTTTGTTCATATAAAGAAATCTCTTTTTCTTTTTCTTTTTTGTTTTTGTTTGTTCATTTTTCACTCCTTCAGCTAATCTGAGAAGAATCGTGTTGCTATGATGTAACCAGATAATGGCACTGATGTTTGAGGAACAAAGTCATTGAACCGTTATGTCAATTATTTAGCAGTAAGGTGGGGAAAGTGCCCAGATAAAAGCAGACCAGCATGATGGTGATGTCTTCTGACTGCCTGTTTAGAAGACTGAAAACAAGAAGAAGAAAAAACACTCACAGCTGTAAACCTAATGTTAGGCATATGGCTGCTGGCAGATTTCTACAGTGATTAATAATAATTCCTAATAAATGTTCTGTCCATTAGTTAAATTAATAATTGATAAGTAGCACATGGCCACAGAGGGACTGCTTTCAGTTAAAATCTATAGCTAATGGCTCAAATAATACCACTATTGCTATTATTTACCCACCTGTTTCACATACAACCATTCAGTTGTAAATCAAACACTAACTTTTTTATGTGGTGATGGATTTACACCCCAAGTCATTTGTTGCTTACATTGGAACACGTTTTCTTCTTGCTGAGCCATTCATATGGAATATTATTTATCTTACTATTATTATTATAGTTCCAACATAAACAAATACTCAGCATATGATGCCGACCTGACATTTTTAGATGTGTTAAATCACATTCTTATTATTAAAAAGCGGGGAGATGGCGCAAAGATCATTTCAAAGTAAAATACCTGTGAGATCAGACTATGCTGCTGTTTGGGGAGCTGTAGAGCAGGGAGTTCACGTGCACAGACTCTCACTAATTGTTTGATTGTGGTTTGTTAAAAGAGCCGAAGTCTTCCGTCAAACCAAAACTTTCATCACCGCAGAGAATGCGCACTTCTTAGCGGAGATTTGAGCCAGGCCAGCAAACAGCGCCAAATCATTAAAGAATGCTACTAAAAGCAAAGAAAAGCACGAGTGACATGACGACATCCCTACCTGTGAGTGGGTCGTAAGATCTGTCCAGCTCTCTGGAGTCTGACAAACTCTGATCCTGACTCGTGGATTTCATGCTTTGTCCCCCCCTCTCAGTTCTTTTCGGATCGCCAAGCTGAACCTGCAGGATCTGTGCGAGCCGCAGTTTATCTACGACTTCTGCGCATTGACTCCCGTTTGCATGTCACTCAGTCAGTGTGGGCTGCAAATAAATGAACGACGGAGACGCAAAAGTCCGGGCAAAGCTCTTCTGCCTGCTCCCTGCACTCCCAACTACAACTCTCTCTCCTCTTCCCGCCTGTCAACAGCGCAGCGTCCACAGTTTGAGCGACTTCCGTGGGTTTGAGGTTCAAATGTACTGCTGACTTTATTCTTCTACCAAACATCCAAAGTCTGCCTGCCAGCTGGAGCGTGTACAGGTGTCCTTGCAAAGACGCGAACAGAGAGAAAGAGAGAGAGAGAGAGAGAGAGAGAGAGCCATCAACCATCAAAGCTGGGAGGAGTGATGAAGCAAAAGAGGGAGTGGCACAGCAGAGGGATGTGGGAGTGTGTACCTACTAATCTATGCCTGACTCAGTGATGGATGGTCTCACCTTGGACTTGAGCCGCTCGGCAGCCTAATACTTGCGGATCAATATCCTGTCAGCTTCACGTCCTTGAGTTGGCTCAGCAGAGTAAAAGGATGACTCACTCGTATTTTATCAAGGTCGTGATTAGAAAAAAAAAAAAATTGAATGTTTTATGGACAGAATTTCTAGGCGTAGCCAAGTGGCGGAAGGCTTTCGCTTTGGTGGTCTCAGAATCTCATCTCTGTTTTTTGCAGATGATGTGGTTCTGTTGGCTTCATCAAGTGATGGCCTTCAGCTCGCCTTGCAGAGTGTGAAGCGGTGGGAATGAG
>VURO01012832.1:4076-20301 GCA_015108175.1 Pelvicachromis taeniatus
GCACACATAAAACTTTGAATGCATTTGAAAACGTGTTCCTTCCCAGATAGTTTGAACCCTGTAAGATAAGGAAGAAGACCTACGTGTCTGTGGAGTTTCTGCAGAGATTTCATTGGTGTAAGCTCCAACTCCGTGTTTACTTCGGGCAGCCAGCCGAAAAGTGTAAGTAGTGAAGGGCTTCAAGTCCTTCAGTAGGTACGTTGTTGTCGGCTCAAAGCTGACTCGTTTCTGGGAGGAAAGGGTGGCACTGTCACTTTGTTTATACGATTCGTTAAAATACAGCGAAACAGAAGGAAAATGAAATCACAGGATCAACTAAGACAGCTTTAATTTGAGTTATTTCCTCAGCAAAGTCACAGATTTTTCCAATAATAGTAATAATAATAATAATAATAATGACCCACAGTTAAACCTCTGAAACAAACAATATCTTAGAAGTAATGCTTCATGAGTTACCTCAAGTTTAACAATGGAACAACTGCATATACCAGTACATACATTTACTTGGTACAAATAGACCAACTTGCTGCAATGCAGACTAATAATACGATAAGTTGGCAATTAATAATATTATTAAACACGATAATGCCAAAAATGATTAGAGCCTTATTACTCTTCTATGGAGCATTATGGACTCTTAAGTCTTAAGAGTTGACAAAATAGCTTAATTTTAGAAAGCAATTACCTCCTCTTTGTCATCTCTCTTTCTGTATAAAAGCTCATATCCTGTCACTTGATTTTCTTGTCCAGTTTGCGTCGGGGCGTTCCATGACAGCAAAATACTTGTTTCTGATTTGGCTTCTCCTTTGAAGTCGGTTGGTTGGGAGGGAACTGGAATTAGAATGAAGAGATGAATTCATTAGTCGTCACGTCCTGCACTATCCACTCTCATCCGAGTCACACGTGCACACACGTGCCACTTGGCGGTTGAGTTACAGCGATAGTCTTCACAGAGTTAGTGCAAACGCACAATCTGACTTTTTCGTGAGAAATAAACAACGAGGCATTTGAATTGCTCCTTCTCACTTAAGAGCGCTGGCGACAAATGTTTGTCACACTCAAAATTATCATTGCAGGGTTAAGAGTAACAATTTTCCAGTTTTGTATTTTCTTTCTTTGTCACTTAGGTGTTTTATTCTTTTATGATTTAAAAACAAAACCCACCTCCGGTCTTAGCAATGATTTGAAGATCTGGAGAAAGAGGTCCATCACCCACTGAAGTGTAGGCTAAAATTTTGATATAGTAGGTCTTATTTGGGATGAGGCTCTGGATGGTGACATAGTTAGACCCCCGGACGATCTGCTTCTCCCAGTGGTTGGGGTGCTGGCTGGGATCCATGGTGTAGTAGACTCGGTAGCCCATGATCTGTCCGTTGGCCTCCTCTGGTTCATCCCACTGGATGACCGCTGTGGTGGCGCTCATCATGTGACCTCGGACCTGCCTTGGTGCAGTGCTGGGTGCCTGCTCAGCTGTTTTGGCCTCAATGCTCTCGCTGGGTGGCCCTCGGCCAATGTTGTTTACCGCCACCACCCGAAACTCATAGTCGGAGTAAGGACTGAGGCCCCCGACGCTGTACCTAGTGGTGGCTACGCCATCAATCTCCTTGTACAACTCATCCGAGTACTTGGACTTGTGCTGGATGATGTAGTAGGAAATTGGTTCAGGGTTGCCAGAGTCCCAAGCCAATGTTATGCTTGTGGCTGTGCGCTCTTCCACTACAGGAATACCAGAAGCCTTGGGCAACGCTGCGATGATAATTATGGCATAAATATTAATAAAAATGCAAAATACACAAAAGTCACACATTGGTAGAGGAATTTATTTTATATGCCGTAGAGACTTTATTTTAATTTGTTGATGGTTGACTTTTATTGATAACTTTCATTTACCAGACCGCTGCACACGATACTGATGAGCCACAGTGTATGTGGAGTCATAAGAGACCATGTTGTGTGTATTCGATTAGGTGGGTGGATAGTCTTAATATTACTTCAGTTTTCTGGTTTACACTTGTTTAAAAAAAAAAAATGAAAGAAAAACGCTACATATCAACTAATGAGTGAGATTTAAGGCTTGTACACTCCACGTTCAGCATTTTGGAGTGTTGTTGTCGTTAATCCTAGGTTTCCCAGTGTTTATCACTTTAATAATTAAACAGGTAAATTTATTACTTTAATTCCCCACACCGTGGCACACGGCAAAAGGATATCAGGGCAATAGATTGTCTTTATACACCATCTGAAGTATGCTTCTGGGGGAGCTCCTGCCAGAGGGTTATATTGTGACTAATATCTCTGTGTTATGTCTTGGAAAAACAAAGCTGAACGTCTGTGTACGTGGGTCTGTCCCCTGTGTGCTCGTAAACATGGCAGCACCAATCGGAGGTATCTTTCTGACACACTGCAGTGTAGATATGATTACGCACAGATAAGTACCATGTCTACACCAAAGTATACTCACTATGTTTCACCCTCTAACATGCCCCCTCCTTTCTTACAAATTGCTCGCAGAAATGGTGCGCTTTTGGCTCTGTAGCTCTCCAGCTGAGAGATAAGCACTTCACTATATTCTCAGCCTGCCATCTAATGCACCGAGGCTGGTGCCAGGGCTTGTCTAAAGCTTTAAGGAATCCTCTACAAATGACTTATCGTGGCAGTGTGAGGTAAATAAGTTCCTTTAAAGCACTGCCAGTAGTCGCTGCTCGGATAAATTACTAATAAATATTAGCTGCAAACTGGAGACATACTGTATTTTGAAGTAAATACACACTCTAAGAAAAGCTCTTGAGCTGAACTAGTAATACCTTTGCCTCTAGCTGTGGCATTTCTATTAAAATTACAGTCTTTAATTACAGTATTAGAAGAGGAATTAAAGGCAGCTGTACCTTTCACAGTTATCTGTGCCATAGCCTCTATCACACCAAGGGTTGACATGGCTACACACGTGTAATTGGCTGACTGCCGTACGTCCGTAAGCTCCAAGACGTTACGTCCAATGGGCATATCGTCTTCCGGCGTAAGATCCTCAGCGCCCATCATCCACTTGACATACGGCATGGGGGAGCCCACAGCTACACATGTGATATTGACACTGCCGCCTGGCATGATCTCATTGTCTGTAGGTGGAATGGAGAATCGTGGTGGCACCCGTCGCACTAAAAAAAGACCAAAGAAATAGCGTAAAAAACAAGTCGAACCTGGGGAAACCTTTACAGAAAAACGGTATTCACCCAAAAAGAAAAGAAAAAATATTTCATGAGACTGTTAAATGTTTAATTGTGCGAGAAATTCTGTAAGATTTCTCCATTTATGAATGTTCAATAAAGGTTAAGAAAGTACATTATAAACTCATGCGATCCGAGACTTCGATTAAGTGGCGAATGGATTAACAACAACACAAGCACCATGCACAAAAAACTGCATCACCATCAGTACGGATGTACAGAACTGCACAAAGTGCTGGAGAGTCAACAGCACTCCACAGTTGTATGCAACGAAACAACTTTCAGGATGCAAACTTCCAGCTGATGTGAGATAATGTGCCGCCTCACATTCTCACATCACGTGGACATGTAGGTCGTACACGTAAAGGCTTCACACGCGACAAACGGGGAAAAGTGTCTTGTGTTTTTAAGGTCGCTGCAGTGCACTGCTAACAATAAAGCCATAGAGATGGCTAAAACGGTAACTGCGGAGCTGTGCCATGTAAAATTTATTAAGAGGGATAGTTACACTGCCGCTTAAAGCATGAATAATTTCACAACATTACAGTCAGTGATTCTACAATGCCATCCATGCCTGGGAACGAATCAAAATCATAAACATCATTTATGATGCTAATTCAGACTATTTTCAGTCTGACTGCATGCCTCTCAGTACATTTTGACAGAAAGGGCTAAGAAACGTCATTCACTTTGACAGCTCTCAAATGATGTGCCATGTTGGGGATTTATAAGAAAGGATTCAATCCTAAAAGGAGAGTAACACACCTAAAGATGCATCTGCAGTCCAACTGATGTATTGGTGCAGCTAACTTATCGGCCAATATCAGCTATTGGCTCTTATATCGGTATCAGCATTTATAATGGCCAATAAATAAACATTTATAAAAGATGTTGCATAATTTGTCCACTAGAGGGAACTCTGCAAGCAATCAGCCAATCAACAACTTCTTGTAAAAAATAAAAGCTCTGGATTATGATATTGGCATAAAAACTAGGCATAACCAAATGTTACGGAAATCTGTTTATGCTTCACGTGTCTGAAAAAAGTATCGGCCGATATACTGTACGTTTAAATCATCAAATATCGGCACTGGGTCGGGTAGGGAGGGAATGTTACCTCTGAAATGTTCAATGTAATGTTACTTTTTTCTTTATTGATACAATGACACTTCCGATACTAATTTTGCAGCACATCAATAATGCACTATAATGTGCTCTTCCATCAAAAATGTGATTCATACTCTCTTACTACGACTTTATTTTTTAACGTTGTTAAATTAAATTACTGTTAATTGTACGGGTTTGCTCCAATAAACTGCGACTTGAATTTTCTTTTTTAAAAAGGCTACAATTGCTTTAAAAAGATGAATGTCAATGTATGACGCCGGTAACACATGAATGGCATCAAGGCCTTCTGGAGGAGCGCAAGAGTCAGTCATGCATACAAGAACGATGTTGGCTTTGGGAGGCAACCACATGAGGGAGTCTAGGGAAAGAGGACTGCGGGGGCAAAAGAAGCAGTAACAGGGTCAGAGGGAAGACATCACGTCACTCAGTGTACATGGAGAGGTTAGTCTGACACTGTTACACTGCTCTAACTGTGGGTAGCACAAGCTAAAGGGAGAACAGAGAGACACAGAAGAAGGAAACATTATCTTAGGTTTATCCAGGGGACGTAGGCTGGTACTACCAGGTGCTGTTGTACAACTTCTAGCGAGGAGTCAAATAAAACGTAAAGTCAGTGTTACTGCTCGTGGCATTCAAAATGGATTACTCAATAAATTATTTAGCCAACCTTGAAGAAAACCATTAAGGAATAAATCACTTCTAAAGATTGGAATATTTGTAGTTACACTTACGCTGAGTCTAAACTAGTTACTTGTGCTATATTTGACTAGAACTTAGACATGCTCTTGCGGCTCCCTGCTACTAATTCACAGAGCCCATTCTGTTGAGCAGGCGGCAGCTCTCCAGAGAGGAAATCTAGGGGAACTGCTTGCATTATTAAATACAACGTTTCTCTCACTCAATATTTAATTAATATCCAATTGGATCACGCTCCCCACAGACATAATATTATCCTGCTCATTTGAATATCATTACATTTGTCAAGTCTTGTGGATAACGCTCTAAATACATCATTCTTTTATGACTTCCTGCGCAGAAACATCCTCATTTGAGGAAGTGGATCATCTCTAAGGGCAGGATTGTTTTTACAGCATGATGCCTGCCTTTAGTTCCGATTACAACAAAGGTTGGATTTCGCTTAAACATACTCTTATCTGTGACAGACTTCCGTTAGAGGAAAATCTTCGTGTAGACTAAGGCTTAAACTCTTGTATGCAGAGATACATTTGACATGCATGTGAATGGAGGTTTAGTTCTAAGCACCGATAAATGAAAGACACTGATCCTGCTAATGTTGTTTGTCACTTAACCCCATTCTTTTCTTTTCAACTATGCTATGCTGTTTTCTTTCTATCTTTGAACTGCCTTACCCTATTCTCCTGCTGTGCTGTTAGTCATCAGAGAAACCAAGCAGGAACACTGACAGGGTAAGAGCTGGGGGAAAGGGATGGCTAGTCCAAACATTAACAGGTGACCATGCAAATAGACCGTCAGACAGATGCAAATATCATTCCTAAAACCCCACCTCAAGATGCAAAACATGCACCACCTATTGGACAGTCAAGCAAGGACCAGAGGCATTCTCAATGGGAACATGGACACTGAATGTACAGCAGAGAAAAATAATATTCATAGAAGCAAAAAAAAAAAAAGTCTATAGTAATACATCAGGGTTTTTTTTATTTTGAACGTCTCTAAGATGTCACAAAAAAAAGAAAAAAAATCACTTGTTTCTGTTGTGTTCAAAAAGTAAAAAACACACCAACCTTCTCGCAGCTCTGAGGGATGTGGGGAATTTGATGCAGAACAAAATGAAATAAGGAAAGGAGAAAAACAAGGGAAACACAGAGAGTAAAAAGGCCATGTTTTAGGTGTTCAAATGCTACTTGAACAATTAGAAGGACCTTCTGTTTCGAGGGTGCAGGAAGGGCGCTTGTATCCCCCATAAGCACCCATGTTACAAAGCAAAGTCTTAACCTATCTAACCTCTGTCCTTCTCAAAAAGAAGGAAAAAACACCTGCTTTTAACGTATGCTCAAGTCATGTGGTTGACTTAAAGTATAGTAAATATTAAGTAAAGTTAATTATATAGCTCATAAAATATTCCTTTGAAAGTGTAATTAATGAAAGCTAACCAAAGGACTGAAGAGCACTGCAATATTTGGCAGAAAAATATAATAAACTCAAAAAATAAATAAAATTATATATATGAAAAATCTCTGGATTAATGGAATAAAAACAGTAGGTTTCGTACATAAAAGCATAAAAAAGGCTACTAGGTGCAATAAGAAGTAAGTAAGGAGAGTTACACCAATGTGCTACATTTTCTGACTAAACAAAAAGAAAGAAATAAAAAAAACAGATGATAACAGGCTCTGCAGGAAAAAAGCTGCTCCTGAACTATGTTGTAATTACAAAAATCGTTAAGCTTTATATTTCAAACACTGCAGCTGTGACTGTTTTCTTTTGTCAGCTAATTTCATATTTATTGCAGGATAACAAAATTCACCACTGTTACATAATGCAATTATTATATTCCAGTTTTAACTCTTGAATTTTGTGTTTTAACATATTCATCATCAGCAACAAAAGTAATGGGATTAAAGGTGTCCTTCCATTGTTGACCGGTGGGTAGAAAAAGGAGCTGTTTACTGCTGGGAAAAAAGTCAGGGCTGATGGAGGGGAGGGAGGACATCCGCCTCCAACAGTTAGGTTTTAAAAGCAATTAGTAGATAAAAACAGCAGGCAGTGTTAGATTCAGGATAATCGAGAGAAAGGGCCAGAAACATGTAAAAGAGCACTTTAGGTTCAAATCAGTGCAGGTAAGTCAAGTGCAAAAAAAGAAACAATACCAAAAACTAAACTTAACAAATCAAGCATACTTACAGTAGCCTCACACGATATGGCCCCTGTAGACTTTATTGGCTAATTTTAAAATTCCTCTTGAATCGTAAAGAAAAAGTTAATGTAATGTTTGGCATGCTGGTGGTGCTTAACACGCGCTTCCTACCTCTGACATATAGGTTTGCTGGGGCAGAGTAGCGGGTTCCATCGTTGTTGGTCGCCACGCATTCATACTTCCCTTGGTCAGACTCTTCACTCTGCTCTATCTGGAGGGCTCCTGATTGGGAATAGCAAACGGGGTAGCGAAGTATATTTGGTTAAAGCTATGTCGTTGGCAATCAAGTTCACAAGCAAAAAAACCAAAAACAAACAAAAACAACAAAAAACAAAAAAGCAACGGGCTTGTTTGACCTCATGGAGGTCAACGTCAGCAGCCTTCATTTCTAGATTTCTTTGTCCTTCTAAGCATCAGTAGATCAGTGAAATAAACGTTGTAATTGATCAATATCCAATTAAATTTTTGAATAAAATGCTACTTTTTTTTCGTTCATTTGTATAAACATTATATTTGATCATTTATTGTCACAGCCTGATCCACTGGCTGAGGTGAAATCGAGACTGTGCAATCGCACTGTAAGTGAGGAGTAGCTGTAATTGCAAAACATTGCAATACAAATAGTTTCCTTCAAGAAGCCTAAAGTAGCAACATGAGAAAAGAAAGAAAAAAAAAACACATTGTCAACCAAATCCAAAGGGAAAAAAAAAGAAGCAAAATAACACCAAAGTCAGTCGCTAATATATTTACCCTCTTGATGATCTCTCTTATAAAAAAAGAAAAGCCTTTTTGCCTACAGGGTCTAACAAGACACTCATCCTAACGCCAATGGAAAAAAAAATGTCACTTTGAAAAATTGGGGCAAGCCCGTCAATGTACAACATATCACTGGACTGGTCAATATGGGGATGAGTGATACTACTTCAGGGAAACATGGATCAAACAAAAGAGGTTTACAGTATAAGAAAGCAGCATAACAAGGGAAGACAATTGAACAAAAGAAATTTAGGTATGAATTTTAGCATATTCAATCACAAATCAGGTGTATTATTCTGCCTGCAGAATAATTTGGGACTTCATTTAAGTGAAGTGACTTTTCAAAAAAAAATGCAGCTCGTACCAAAAAATTGAAAAATGCTGCTCAGACATCTGGAAAAAATGTAATTGAACGTATTATGCAAGGCAAAACCACCATATAACCCTCTGTAACAAAAGTTTTGACATGCAAATCTTAGCGAAGAAATGTATGTCGACACAACTTACAACCTTCTGACAACCCTTAGCTGAAAAATAAAATGCAATTGTATTAGAAGACAAAATTCAAAATACCGGCCTGAGCCGACAAGAAGGTAACCAGCCACTGCTTTAGCTTGTGAAAGCTACAAAAGACACCCATAAAAATCCACCAATGGGATCAGCAGTGTGGTGTCACATGACCCAGGGAAAAATGGCTTTATGCATCAACAACTCTCCGGCTCCATGTCACACGGCAAAAATGAGCCAATCGGGTCCTCGCCAGACTCTACTTGTTTGCCTTCCCAAACCCTGAAGAAAAAAAGTCAAAAAGTAAAATAGTCTCCAAACCCAAGAAAAGTAAGAAAAATAGGTGAAAGAGAAAAAAAGCACCGTAGAAACTTTATCAAAAAAGTGGTTGTTTGGGCTTTTTTGTAGAGGTACAGGAGAGGAAAGCAAATAGAAGAAATGGAAAAAAAAATAGTTTGCAAAGATAGAAAGAATTCTTTGGGAGAAAAAAGCAGAGGAGAGGCAATGTTGTCTTCAGCATGCCTGCGTGATTCCACAGCATCTGTGCATATTTTTAGTGCTGAACAAGAACAGCTAAGGGGGAAAAATGCTTGGTTGTTTTAGTTGGACAAAAAGAGGGACACATGATTCGCTATGGCCAAAAAGAAAACAAAAATGAAACGTAAAAAATAGAGTTTAAAAAAATAATTGTCATTGGATATGCTTATTTGAGCCGGGGCAAGCATATCGCAACTGAGCTAAACGGGCTCTTAAAACGAGAACACAAAGGAGTAAATAAAGCGTAGACAGAAAGATGAAATACAAACGGAGTCAACGAAACAGGACAAATAAGAAGGAAGGTCCATATGAACGAAATGGGATTCGGTCTTGGTAAACAGGACAGAAATGGAGGTGATTCAAGTGAATGGATGGATTGACAGCAAGAATGAATTTGTATTATTTTCATTCTGTGAACGTCAGTTCAGCACTCTTACCTCTTATTGGTGTACCACCTGGGTGGATAATATGAATGCAAATAAGATTAGAAAGAAGAAGCATTAGTACGTGTAGATAGAGGCTGGGGGCTTTGGAAGAAGAATCAAATTAGATTTAACAGGGTACGTAAATAAAGGTACTACAGGAAAAGAGAAAGGAGAGAGAAAGAGAATAAGAACTTTTTTTTTTCTGTACTCTACTGGCAAAGAAAGACAGGATTCATCATAGAAAAATCACTGGTCAGAGAGACACATTGGTGTACCACGGGGAGGTGCCATTTTGGAAGTGGCAATGGCTTCTGAAGACCATCTACTGAAGGGAAAGACTTTCAGGGCTTTGTGTGTAAGATTGAGAGCAGAGATACTTAAAGAAAAAAAGTAAAGTGTGATTCCCTTTGCTTGACCTGAGCTAAGAAGAGCTGATCACCTCTCTAAAGGTTCTTCAAATATCCATACCTAAGATGTGCTGGTGTTAAAAGATTAAGTGAGTAAGTGGTGGGTCAGTAAGTGAGTTACAAACATGTGAGGACAGATCATTATTCAGGTCAGTATATGACAATGCTAAGCTAAACTTTGGATAATCTCCAGATTAGGTGACACTACAGCTGGCAGTGACAGGACACTTAAAACACCGTGGGGTGAGGGAAGAGTGTATGTGCCTCTAGTAGTAGCCCTGAGTCTAATCTATCTGTTAGTAAAATGCATGCCATGCATTTTAATAGTTGTTGGAACATGGAAATTAGTGGAGGTGATGTGTGCTTTAGAGCTAAGCACTTACCAAAGGATTCTGTAGATTTAAAAATATAGAGAGAAGAAAGACAGCATAAGAATAGGATTATATTCTTTAGGTAAGTTTAGTTAACAAGGTTTCGTTAATGCTTTATAAACTCTAAGTCGCACGTTAGAAAAAAGGATTAATGCTACACAGTTCTGTTGAAAACAAGTCAGCAAGGAAGTAAGGTTAACACGATGATTTAACAAAGGACAGCTGTGAAATCTGTGAAGACAGGGGGTCAAACACACAAGACTTAAAATTTAAGTAGATATGCTAATGCGCTGTCATTAGCTGGTAAATAAAGTTGCAGGCTATATATGTATGTATGTATCATTTCTATATTGCGATATTAAAATCAAACTTGGGATACTGAGGTGAATGAGTATATCGGGGTGTGTCACAGGCAAATAAAAGCAAAGCTGGCATCTAAACATTAAAGCAGGGACTGTAAAGTCAATGAATCAAAGGGGTGGGGGGGTGGGGGGGGAGCGTTACAAAGTTTTACGCACTACTGTGGCTGATTAGTCTGCAAAAGTAAATGTGTTTCTCAAACCTAAAAGGTCTTAAACACAGCAAATATCTACCCAAATTAGTTTAAGATACCTTTTGGAAAGTAAAATTGAGACAAATGTACATTAATTCAATTTTTTTGGGGGGGGTGGGGGGTGTTTTCCTGTTTTAAAAGTATGTGCACTCCGTTGCAGTTTCTGAATGAAGCCGAATGTTGAATATTAATTGTTAAAAGAAAAGACATAAGAACATGAAGAAAATGGTTCTAAAAAATTCTGCACCAATGCAGTGGAGAGGAAATCAACAGAAAACAGCAAAAGAATTCATTGTAAAAAAGTCACAGCAGTGAGCAATGAGGGCAGAAGTTGGGGCAGAAGCCAGCAAACACAGAGGGAGGGGGAACAATCCCAACAGCCCATGACAACACTGGAAGACAAAGGGAGACACACAAACGGACACAACACACCAGGGTGTACAGAAAGTAGAGGACAGGAAATAGTAGAAACAATGCCATTACCTACAAAATTAAAAGCCAAATGAGAAGTTAAATTATGGGAGGAAGAAGTGGATGAAAGAACAGAGGATACAATAGGGGGAGCAGATCAGATAGAAGAAAACAGGAAAGAAGACTTCCCTGTCCGGTAATTAGATTTTCAGCAGAGGAAACCTACCTGATCTGAGCTGTTTAATGCGCCCATTGTTGTTGCTGGTGTTGACAGGGAGGAAGTCTTTGAACCAAGAGATGTCTGGGTCTGGGTTGCCGCTGGCAGCACAGAGCATGGTGGCAGTGCGTGTTCGCTCCACCACTTTCAACTGTGGGCCCATGTCTATGGTGGGGAAACCAGGGGGCAGCTGGTCCTCTGGAAATAGGTTGTAGAGAAATTGTCGCATATATCAAACTGAGCATAGCATTTAACCTTGTGCTAGGGAGGGGAAAGAGATCATTGGAAAAGACAAAAAAAATGTTGAGGATTTAAATAGTTTGTTTATGTATCAGTGTTTTTGAATGAGAAATACACTACTATGAGCACCACTCATTCCTGTCCATTAAACATTAAACTAAAGCTAGCAGCTGGTTAGCTTAGCGTAATACGCTAACAGGCAGCTACAGTAAATAAAGCACGGCTTAGGGAAAGAAATGAGGAATAAGGAAAGAATTTTATAATAGGTAGCTTAGGTAGCTTGGGGTAGAACAAAAATAGGTATAAATTATATGGGTTGAGTCTTTATGCTAAGCTAATTTAGGCTAAGTTAAATGCCTCCTGAGAGTGATAGATATGAGAGCAATAATAATCTAATATCTCCACGGCATATAAATGTCACTCTTTCTTTTCCTGGGGGAAAGGATGGTGCTTCAGTGGCTACACATGCAGCACAGCTTGAGATCCTTTGGTGATGGCAGGTGGCTTTGCCGTGTTGTAAAAGCTGTCTTGTTCCTGCGCGCGTCTCAACTTTCTGATTGAACAAGGGCGAGCAACATCTTGCTGTCGTTTGAGAAGTGAAAGAAAATAACTCACGCTGCACTTTTGCCCCAATCATGTTCTTTTAGCAAAACAAAGAAAATCAAAGCCCAGAGCAGTTTTGTCTGAAGCTCACAGCTCTCAACAGGAAGTATTTTTACTTTGAAGCAAGTGATGATCTCTGAGAGGCTGCAGACTGAAACACTGTCTACACCGCAAGATCCCCCATATGCAAAATATCTGCCACTCTACAACGTTGGCTAAGTCTTAACCTGCCAAACAAGACCTGCTTACTGTGAATGCCAATGAGGTTTATGTACATCTTTAAGTTTTGCTTTCCCTGCTGTGATATCGCTAATTAGTGTCTTCTGTTGCTTTCGTAAACGGCACCTTTTTGGAAACTATTTCTTCATTAAATTTTCATGAGGCGACATCAGACTAGAAACAGCTTTGAGATGCCATAGTCTGCAGCACAGCCAAACAACAATTATGGCTGCCTTCCAACAATGCTTTTGGGTATCTGGCATGAGAAGCCACCGCCATGGATAAATCTTCTCAGAAAGACACAGTATTGCAAATGAGTGATTTCAGACTGTGCTGCAAAAGTTTTCCAGTGCAACTCTGTGTCCCCGACTGAACTGATGTGTAAGGTAAAGCTTGCTGCATCTTTGAAAATTGATAACTATGGGCTTTTTAAATGTTTCTGATCATTTCCAAGCCTATGGAGTGCACTCACTCCTTTTAAAAGAAGTTGTTTTCTTTGCCAATATATGCTTTTAGATATAAAGGACATCTTGTCAGGGCACAGACATGGGTGGCATCTGGTTTCTGGAACAATGACTCCAAATCCTTTGGGCTTTCTGGGTTGGGGGGTGTTAATTGGGCTTTTCTGGCATATGCCATCGAAGCTTGTGTGGATTGGGATCTGGGGCGTTTGGAGGCTGGGTCAAAACCTTGAGCACCTTGTTCTGCTGTCAGGAGGCCTTTGCCATCAGGGAGTGATGCTGAAATTGTTATTTAGTTACGCAGTGTGGCGTACCATGCAGTTAAATGCCAGGACACAAGGATTCCCAGCAGAAAGCTGCATTGTAGGGTTATTCCCTGTACCTGTCAGTGGTTTTAATTTTGTGGCTGCGAGAGCATATGTTATCTTTATCATGTCCAGCGTCCATTAAGGTAATGAAAGATGCTCTGGCTTTCCTCTTGTTAAACTTTTGCAGTTATCTGGCATTGTGTCTGCATGTTGTTGGCACAGAACTGATGCTCATAAAAACAGCAAGCACTTAGTCAAATCGCCTCCGTCAAACAGTGGCCTTATTTAATTTACATCGTAAATAAAGTAGAGAAGTATACAAGAAAAAGAACAGGGCTGATTTTTGGGTAAAGCAAATTATTCAAATATTATTCTTTTTTCCTTTGGGAACTTGTTTTTGCAATGACTCATATCCCACTGAGGGTGGCTAAATGATTGATGTTCAGTCTATTGTTTTTTAATGTTCATTTAATAGTCTTCAAGAACGATTAACATTCTCCATCAGCATATATCACCTTAGATAAAAAAAAAGAAAGGAAAAAACAGGTCTACAAATTAAACACTGAGTCAGTCTGAAGTGTTAAGAAGATGCAAACAGGCGTTACAGATCTCAGTTATCATTCACATCAGTACAAGTTGGTAATTCTGTGTGAGTTTAATGTAAAGAATGGTCACATATGTGTAACTATTGATTTGGCAAAAAGGTGCAGTACTTGAAGTCTATGCACAAATTTGGTCCCAATCACTTAGCTCCAATAAAAGCTCTAGGTTAACAACTATCAAGGAATGAAAGAGCAGCTTAATGTGAGAAAGTGCACTGCTCATTCAAATGGAGAAAGACACGGAGGGAGGGGAAATGAATTAATTTTACATGGTAGCTCCTGTCCAGGCTCCCTCCAGCCTGTTCAAGGTCGAACAGACAATTAGTTGATTCTACAGTGAGTCCAAAGTATACCTGATCAAACACAATAGCCAGAGGCAAGCCTAGGAGCAGGGATGCGTGTTGACTATAGTAATTGGATGTGACAATCCATGCGAACTAAAATGCAACACTCGTGAAATTGCAATGTATTCTAAAACAAAGTGCTCAAGAGATCATAATTTAGCTATCCCGTAAGATGTTAGAATTGTTCTCATGCTGCAGCTTTAAGGACAGCGAAAGAGGGGCGGGGGGACATTTCAAGTGGGTTACCCTGCAAAATCATGTGGAATCACAGCCTTATGCCTGATTCGGCCTGCTGATATTAACTAGAGTATCACACAAAAGAATTGTGTGAGGGTAAAAAAAAAAAGTGGGGTCAAGTGAACAACGTGCACTTTTGCCAAACCCTTATTATCTAAATGAGTGTTACATTTCGCTAAACCATATTTTTAGTGCAGTCAGCCGGTATGCGTCCAGACAAAATTAATGATTTGTTACAAATGTTTCTGGCCTCGTGCACGCATTCCTACTTTGGCCAGAAATGTAATTTACGGCTGCCTCGTGAACTCGCACTCATCAAGAATGGTCACAAAGTCATGACAGTGAGCTATCTGAAAACTTTCCTCGCATAGATCCCAAACTTTAGAAACAACAAACGCACCTACATTCATATTCTCAAGCCGCTTGTAACTCTTAGCTCTACCCTCATTTATTTCATAGTGAAGTGAATTACCATTGTGATAATAAATAAAGGAAGGGGAAATTGAACCCAATTGGAAGCTGCTGCTGTGATTAACAACTCATGTCAACAGAGCTGATGCAGCGTTCTCCTTATAAGGCTAAGAGAGCAAAATGAAATCACATTAATTGCTGTTTAATCGCACATGTTGCACATTTTTGAAGAACGTGGGTTATTGACAAGGAATTAGAGGTAAAGACTGAAATAATTAGTCAAGCAGAGGCCGAGTGGCTCGCATTTTTTTTTGACTCGCAGAGATAGTCAGTAAGGAGCTGTTTCAGTGCAACTTATCCCTTAGATGCACACGTGGGATGGGACTGAAGTGCATCCTGTTAGAATTGGAAACTAGAAAAGTTTGGGGTGCTTGCATTTGTTGTTCAATGTGTATGCTGGGGTGAACACTATGTCCTAGGTGCCATGAAAATGGCGCTAAGCTACCCTGTGCAATGAATGAAAGTCAAACCTGAAGGGTGAAATTAACAGGTAAAAAGAAAAAAGAAAAAGCGGAATGGTTTTTACATAATTTTTCTCGCTCGCTTATTCTACCTGGCTCCGGACTGCAATCTCAAGGACACCCTAAGACAAGGGCAGTTCCTGCTTTACAGACCCATACTGTATATTCAACAATGGATCTACACACTAAATGAGATGGAAGGGAGAGAAATGCTGAAGTCACCTTCTAAAGAAGTGCTGAGCACTGGTGCTTGATATAAAAAGACTCCCAATGACAATTTGCACACATTAGCCACTGCCAGGCTATCAGGCCATATGAGTGTGTGGTGCCAAGTATTGGATGAGTATAAAAAGGACATTGGCTCAAAAAGTACCTCAGTGAGCAGATTTTTGCAGAAGACATAAGGCCATTGGACATAAACTCACCCCATTAGCAGATTATATCTATTGATCACTCATACAAAATACGAGCATAAGTGAAATCACATTTTCCTTGTATGACAACAGGGGCTATTAAAGTTTCTAAAGCGTTGCTTCAGTGCAGCAATAAATTCCATTTTTTTGTTGTTGTCATTTTTCAGTTGCGACTTAAAAGATTTAGTGACCAGAGTTACAAAAATCCTTTATTTTTTAAATCCACGATCTAATTAAATAAACTTGGTAGAGCCTGAACTGATAAAGGTTTCGTTTAGCCAATCAGTTAGTCACAAGTGTACTTTAGTTGATGCAACACCGAGGTAGTTGTACAAGGCGACGTTTACAATGTCTTAAAAACTAATGTGGTTAGATCTACGGACACAAATTCATAGGGGGGGGGGGGGGGGGGGGGGGGGGCAGGCCCCGAT
>VURO01012838.1:26000-37615 GCA_015108175.1 Pelvicachromis taeniatus
TTTTTTTTTAAAAAAAAAAAAAAAAAAAAACTAGGAAGGAATACAGTAGTAGTAAATTTGGCAAATAATTTTTAAGTACTTAAAAACAAGCAATGAAAACCTCTTTGGGACTGTTTTTTGGTTTCATACCCTTCTTATTTCATTTTCATTTATCTTTTGTTAGTTTGGCAGGTTTAGCCTGTATTAAATCCAGACAGAACTGCAACTAGGAATGGAAAATGGCCACCACCCCCTGAGCTGTAAGTCATGCCCCCTCCTTGGGCACTGTTAGCAGGACGGGACAGCCAGGTGGGTGGAGGGTTTCTTTGGACTAGAAGCTTTACATACAGAAAGACAGAGAGAAAACTAAGGATAAAGCTATTTGACCGATATTTTAGCAGTTTCTCTCAGCAGATGTTGACTTGGTCTTTTTTGGTTTGGTTTTATTTATTGTTGTTGTATACACGGAGCAGCAGCGTAGTTCTCCCCCCCCAAGGAACAAGCTAACATGAGCTTTCTTTGCTACAGAAAGGTTTTTGGGTTTTTTTTAGGTTTCTCCTACAGCATGGCAATGTGGGCTACATTTTTTTAAATTTTTTTAACAGAAACCTTCTATCCAACTTTAAAAACTTTTTAACCCTAGCCAGCCGTGCTTCCGTCCATCAGCCGAAATTCATTTCTGGTTTACAGTAACTGAAGTGATGTACTGTATGATAGAATAGATTATTATACAGGTTTGTAAGCAATCCAAATCTGATCTTAAACAGCGTGCAGCTTTTTCTTGTTTAACAGATTTGTAACTGGGTTTGGGTTGAAAAGGACAAAGTTAGATTTTGGCATAGAAGAAACTGATTGAAAAGTGACAGTGTGCTACTGTTAGTACAGCAAAAAATCTTTGGTATGCACTGTACAGTTCAAATAGCAGTACCACTGTCATTCTTTCCATAGCAGGAAGTGTGCTAGACAACAGCAACTAGCTAGAATATTTAAACTGGGTGCAAGCATAACAACAACTAGCTGATGTTGTTTCTTAATGCTAATTCACCAAGCTCAAATATGTTGTCCTGTTTGAGTTGGAGGTAGACTCTGACCTGTGTGAAAAGCTAAAAGGGAGAAGCTTTTGAATTTTCCAAATACTCAAGTATTTCTCCCTCAGTGTGCAGCTGAAGTTTGTTTTTATGTGTGGTGTGGTCTGGTGGTAAAGTTTACAGGTAATGATGGCTACATTGATGCCATGCTGAAGGAACAACCAATAGGAATAAAAACTGTAAGTTTGGGGTAAATGATCCACAGGAAAATAAAATTAGCTATTTGCAAGCTCGTCACCTTAAAACCTTAGAAGCAGCTAGCTAGCTAGCTAACGATCAAATTGGATTATGTGAAAGAGGCATGTGGGGTGAGGGAGTTAGCTAACCGAATAAATGAAATGCTACTAGTTTTAAAATTAAATGACAAACAAGGTTTTGAGATAGCCTTTATGCTAACCCAAAAGACCTTAAAACTATCTGATAAGGTAGCTAGCTAGCTTGCAATCAAAGTGAAGTTTTCGAAAGAAACATGGTGGCTAAGGTTGATGTGTTAATGAAGCTAAATGAATGCTGAAACTACTAATTGTTTTAAAACAGAAGCTAGATCAGCCAGTATAAGAATCAAGAATAGTGTATAAGCCAGCTAGCTAACTTATAATTAAAGTGAGTTCTTTGAATGAAACATGTTGTCTGAATTTGTTGGTTTTAATAAAATTAGGTAATACTACTTGTTCTAAAGTTAACCCATGAACAAAGTGGATTAGCCTTTAAGCTAACCTTTAATGTTTAATGTATAACAGGTGATCAAGAATAATAATAGAAAACCACAACACACCACTGTCAACAGTGTGTGTTCATGCTGGTTAACTAAAATGGGGATTTTCCCTTTTTTCGGGGGGGGGGGGGACTGCTACTGGAGTTAACGGTGAATCTTTGGTTTGTTAGCTGATGAGGTTTCTGTTGTTCTTTTAACCTTTTTTTTACTTTGAAAAACTGCATAGGCACACGTTAAAGACACTCTTCAACCGTGAGAGACACATTAATGTTCTGCCTTTTTTGGGGGGGGATTGAAGGGAAGAAAATGGTCAACGGTGTCCTCCGTTCGTTCCTTCCCTCCTTCCCATGTGGTTTTACCCTTTTTCAGTCCTCAACTTGCTTCCCCTTAAAGATTGCCTGACTTAATATCAGGCAGAACAAAGCTACTTCTCCATTCTCGTGGTGTCATCCTTCCTCATATCCTCCCTTGTCATCGTTGTCCTCCATCCTCGACGTTGTCGGCGCCACTCTTTTTTTGTTTTTGTTTTTTTTTCCTTTTTTTGGTAATAATTCTCTTCCATCATCAGTTTTTTCCCATTTTTTGGAACAGTTAGGTGCAGAAAAAAAGTTTTCTTTGGTTTCGATTTGTCAATAAATAGAAAAAGTCTTAAGTGTCCTTTTTTTTAAATGTTAAATCGTTCTTAAAGCCTTTGGCTTGCCTCTAACCAGGCCAAGACTCAGCCTGGGGTTTCTAAGGAGCAGGGGCTGCTGACTGGCGCATTTCCTTTGGTTTGGTTTCCTTTTTTTTGGTTTGATAGCTTGAGTGAAAGATGATTGATGAAATGACTGCAAATGGTAAAGGCTGCCAAAACTGAGCTGGAGGTGACGGTGCTTGAGGTTTTGTGGGTTTTTTAGTATTTACATCATGTATAAAGGCTGTACAGTGTGACAGTAAACCCTTCAAATCAATGGGTAGCTATGTATGCTTGGACACAAAGACGGGCAGAAAAGCTTAGTTTTTGTGTCACAGCCCATCTGTCTCTTGACTGTCCATCCCTTTCACCAAATTTCCTGCACTGCAAACAAACTACATTTTTGAGTGTTATCCTCAAACTTGCATTGCATTACAGCTGATCTTTCCAAGTGGACAATTTTAAGCAAATGGCTTTTGCTTATCTTAATAAATCAGCATAATTTGATTTATCAGAGATCATTTGTTTGCAGCAAACACTGTTTTCCAACCCGCTGACCCTCTGGAAGAGACAGACTAGCCAGGCATCGTCTTTAGATTGTCCTCTTTAACTATTACAAAGGCCCTGATCCGCCTGGATAGTTTGTCCTTCTTGGGCTCAGATAGTTAACTGGTCCTGTGGATGTGTTGATGCAGTGGGGGTTTTTGGTTTGTTTACCTGTGGGGGCAGATCAAAGCTTTCCAAAAAGCATCTTTGGTTTAAAACCAGATTTATACCAAAAGCTTTTCAATCCAGAACCTTCTTTAAACTTACAAAAGTTAAAGGTTTGGTTTAAATATTTATTGTGGTTGACTAAGAAAGACTCATAGAAATCATTCTCGACATTTCGTAGCCTTGTTTTCCCAATAATTGTGCTTGTTTCACAAATTTTGACTTAAGGGTGTAAAGAAAACAATGTAGGAACATTTTTGTGGCATCTTTCCAGTCTAAATTGGGGATAATGTCAAGATTATAAACCTAAATGTCATCTGCTTAGTGTTTGTTCAATAAGAAATTAACTCTCGTGCAACAGAATAGATGCAACTAGATGGTGAGAAAAGGCGGTTGGCCGATAGTTAGTTAATGCCAAGATGTTTGCAGGGTTCTTGTGGCTGACTAATGTAATGCCCAGAACTCCTTGAAATTTTGTATTGTCTTGAATTTAACGTGAATAATATTGAACTATGTGAAACAAAACCATTTTGGAAAAACAAGAACTGCTTCCAGTGCCTAGTAAGAAGACTTGCCATATCGCTTGACTAGTCTGAACAGATTTTAGATCCATCTAAATAATGATCAGCCTAATATATATCATCTTTTGTCTTTGTAAATCTAGTCTAATGTTATCATTTGACCTTCAAATCCCAATTCTACTTTTAGTTCACCATGTTGTGGATCACAGATTTTGGCCAGATGGTTATAAATTTCAGCTCTAGTCTAGCTCTCAGTGGTTTGAAAACCTCCTTTTTCTTGCAAACAAAGGCGGTATTAATGCTAAGATGCTTTGTGGAGCGCACTGCCCTCATGGATGATTTTATGGTAACAGAAGTGATGGGTGGATGAAGCCAGGGTAAACTGGAGCTTAGCTTTGGTTTGGCTGTGAATTCAGGGAAGCGATTGGGAAATGACTCTTTAAAGTTGTGTGTGTATCTCTGCAAAATGAGTGTCTGAAATTTGTTTGTGTGTCTGCATGTGTGTTTGCACATTCATATAGTACATTATGTAACAAGAGACGCTGAATGGATTTCAGCCACTGTTTAAAAAGAATGGCATCCTGAGTTTTCTAAGATGTGACAACCACTCGGCTTGGCAGAGAGCCCCGGTTCTATTGCAAAGAAAATGTGCTTCAAGATTGTGCTCACGTACATCATATATATTCATATATTATACACTAATACGGCATCAAACGCTAAATATACTGAGAAAGCTTGTAGTTCTACATGTTGGCTCGAATTATGAGGAAGTTGCATGTTCCTGGGTGAGTGTTTGTGTAGGTGTGTGTGTGTGTGTTTGTGCTTGCATATTTTGCCATTTTCTAACTTAAAAAGAAAAAAAGGTCCTCACTTTGCCATTTAAAGAGCCAAATCTTTACATGTTGAGTTTTATCCAAAAAGTGATGGAAATTTTGTCATTTTATAAACGAGTTGATTATTTTCAGTCAAAATAGAAGTCTACGTTGATCGCATGTATTTAAGGGATCAGCTTTCTATTTTCACATTAAAATTGGTATAGAACATTTTAGAAATCATCTCTTCACTTATGATAAAAACAGAGACTGCACAGCCAAAAAAATCTGCCTGAATATATCAGACTCTTTGAGCTATTAAAGGCTGAATCTGAATTTTGAGGGATACAAGTTGCAAATTGCAAAAAGAAAAAAAGTTAAATTAACTAGATTTTTTGTGAGAAATTTGCAGGAAATTTACACACAAAAAATCCTCACAATGTTCGAGGAAAAAAACCAACAGCAAGAATTTTATGAGAAATAACCTTTTTTGAGATTAAAGCCACACATTTGGAAATAAACTTGCAATGAATGAATCAACTTCATTCATTGTTATCAATTTATAACAAAGAAGAAATCCTGAAATTAATGAGGAAAAAAATTAAATATTTTTTAAAGACTGAAGTCCAAACCTGCAGGTGAAAAACACTAAACTCAAGTAGCTATAAATGTTCTTTTGGATAAAACTGTGTAGATATCCTGTGATCACAAAGAAAAATTATCTTCTGTTTTCAAGATGAATAGTAAACTTTGATTGTGCAGTTTCTGAAACCCAGCTTCTAAATTAGGATTCTTTCGTGAACTGATGTGTCAGCTTTGGACATTTGAGATTAGAAATACCACAAAATTTCCACACAGCTCTTGCTTATCCCCGAGCTTGTATCACATTCTGCGGTCTTAAAGCTTTCCTAGCATTCCTGTTTGGTTGGTTCCTAGCTTATATTGCATAATAGAAAACACGCGGCATCTTTTCGTCTTTGGTATTTGGGCTAGCGTGTCAGCTTATTGTCCTAAAGGAGACATCAGCAGTGAACGTCAGTGAGGTTTGAGTGTTTTAAAGATTAATGTACCCTTCAGCTTCTTAATGGATGTATGATGAATTTGCAAAAGGCGGTTTGACTAAAACAAGTCGTGGCAGTGAGCAGCCCCTCTCTCAGTTTGTCACTCTCGACAAAAGCAACAAAAAAAACAAAAAAACAACAAAAAACAGACAAACAAAAAAATAATGTAAAAAGTTTGGTTTTCCTCCACGCTTCAACCGGACGAAACCTCAACCCGCACCCTCCATCCCTCCCCAAAACTCCCACCCCCTCCCCGACTCCCCATTCCCCTCCTTGCTCTCTATTATCACGCTTTGGTACAAGTGCTGGACGCTGAAGATTGGGCGCCAGGGCTGGCTCCGTCGTCTGTCCATTTGTCCAGGCTCCGGCGGCGGGCGTTCATGAAGAAGTTGCTGACGGTGGTGAGTTCGAGGCCCAGCTGCTGCGAGATAGTGAGCTGCATCTCCTTGGACGGCCGCTTGTTCTCCTTGAAGATGGCCAGCAGGGTGCGCCGCTGCAGGTCGGTAAAGACAAGCCGCGACTTCTTTGGCGTATTGTTGCGGTCCTTTGATGTGTCCTGCTCCTTCCTCTTGCACGCTGCAATGCAAGTGTGAGAGGGTGGGGGAAAGAAAAAATAAGAGGGGAAAAATACAAAAGTGTTAGTGTTTGTATTTGAACAACAGTTAAACATTGGAGGGGGATCTCGCAGTTTCCCTCACATGAAACACAAACAGAAGGTCTTGTTTACAAGCGCTCATGTGCCTGTGTTGATCTGATCTGTGTATCTTCTGTCTCGCCATGTTTTCCATTATGCCACCAGGCTGAACTTTACCTACATGGCTCATGCTGTGAGTTTTTACTGATTAGAAAACACAGAAGTTGCATGATCGTTTGGTATCTAAGTGTGCTTTAACCTCTAGCCTACTTGTTTATTTCGTAATGCATTTGGTTGTGTAGACTGCGGTAAAATCTGGCAATGAAGCTTTATTTGTGTAAAGCGAACAACCGGAGTAAGACTGCACTGAAAGCCAGATCCAGTAAATCCTAAAGATAGACTAAATGTAAATCCATGTCAGAAGGTTTGTGTGGACAGACTCATAAAGGCACTGCAGCACAGGGCTGGATGTAGCCTCCTATACCATTGAGAGCAAGAGAAGCATGTTGGTCATTCACACAGCCTGACTAAACTTATAACACTAATATGTTCCAGTCCTTATGTAGCCTGTGTATGATGGTTTCTACTGGCTGAAGGATAGCAGAAATCAACATCTGCACATCAGAAAACATCAGGAAAACACTTATTACAAATACTTATTATTAGTTGCAGTAAAAACCAGATGAAACTACAATGTCTTCATTTGATGTCTCTTCCTCTTCACATTGTTACAGTGCTTATTTAATGTAGTTTCATAGCAAAAAATACAAAAGAGTATTCCAGATAACAATAAAACGCCATAACACACCTATTTGAAAGGTTAATATGTGCACACAGCAGCAGGTTTCTTCTCAGTAACGTGCAGCCAGTCAAGACACAAACGGTGAATTTAATCAGGTTACCTTAAGGTGAAAGCCTTAAACCCTAACCTTAACCCTATTCTCATCTGTTGAATTATGACAGATATATTCTTATGTATGATTTTGTTTAAAACATCAGGACCGTGTACTGTGTTTGCTTTACTTGCCACCTTGCTGTGAGAGTTTCTTCCAACCTCTGATTATGTTAAGATGGCGCACTTGTTTTTTCTACGCACCTTTTCCCAAAAAGAAAAAAAAAATCTTTAGTGTTGAATAGTTCGGCCTGTCTAAAGCACATCATGTAACACTCAAAAAATGACCTTTGAATATTTGAAGTCAGGCTTCTCATTCTTATGGTTATGGCTGCTTTAAACTTTAGGGATCCTAACATAGTGAAGTGGCCTGTGAATATCTTCTTGCAGCCACAGTAACCTCAGTAAGTTTCTCCAATGCTTCCTTTTTTACTTCCTTTAGCAGAGGATACACTGGAGCATCTTAATGAGAGGAAAGCAGACAAAGAACGCATTGATTGTCATTATGTAAAGTTGTTTCTGCCACTGAAAAAGAAATGTTGCCATCCATAAGTCACAATTTTCTCAATACTCTGAGTATCTCAAATGTAATAACTCAAAATCAAGAAAATACATTGAAATTTTGAGTTAACATGTCAACCCTTTGAGACAATAACCCCAAATTGTGACTTCTGGTTGCCAAAAAATGTTATTTTCAGTGGAAGAAACAAGCTTCAATGTGATGTTTTTTCAGCAAGTTGAAAGTAGACTGACCTGTGTTAAGTCGACCACACCTGTTAGCCAATCAGCTCTTCTAACACATATATACACAGTCCTGCAGTCTTTCACCTCCTCCTTGCTTACATTTTTTGCCACCTTTTGTTCTCGTTGCAGTTCAGCAGCTCTTTGTGAGTTTCTGTTTTTGTCATGTATTTTTTATGTATGACCTTTAAAGCTGGTTTTTACCTTATGCCTGTTTACGCTGACTGCCTCTACGTGTACAACCTCAGCCTGAATCAAAGATTTAGATTATTTTGAGCTGTAGCTGTCTGTTTTAGCACTATAGTTGCATTGACCCTCTCTGTCTGTATCAGAGTGCCGAGGGACCACCATTTTCCAGCGTGAAGTAACTCTAGTTTTCCTGTCACCGATTAACACCTGAAATGCGTGCTGCTGTATCACAGCCAGAGAGGGCAGAGGAGGAGGAGGAGGATGAGGAGGCCTATGTGTGTTTGATTTGATTACCTCCCTGAATTAAGTATGCACGAGTCAGAGCTGATCAATACGAATCAGGTTAAGGACTCAATTCAGTAACAAAACTATTATGTAAGGGGAAACTATCCTCTATGTAAACACACACACAGAGTGACATCCCTCCTTCTGTGTCAGCTTTGTATCCCAGCGTTTAGTGACCTGATGACAGATTAAATTAATTAAGGACGGCACCTTTATTTGTTTCCCTGTCTCATTACAGAAACAGATGGATTTAAAAATGCACCATTCCCCCAAATATTGCCTTTTAAGCTCAGAACCGGCTATTAAGGAGTGACTACTCCTGTAAGCACGACCAGTCCTTGTACCATAAAGACAACTTGGTCTTTTTTTACCTGATCTGAGAGACATTTTTCTGTTAGTTCTGATCATTCATGACCCTGAATCCATTTGCACACGAGTAATAGAAACATCGATTAGAGAATGTGGTTAAGAAAGGAACTTGTGATTTTTGCTGGCTAAAACCTCTTTGCAGGTCATTTATACAGGTTCTTGTATTTTTGGAAATACCTTTTGGACTTTTCTTGGAAAAACTGCCTTAACTCTGAAATATGTTTCCCCTATGAGTTGAATTTCTGGAGATGCCTTTCAAAAAGACGTCTGAGATAAATAAGCTGAGTGTGAATGTCTTTGTCTCTGCGCTGTTTATCATGCAGGGAGAGATTCCTCTTCCTTTGTTCTCGCTGTCAGGAGTCTTGTGGTTGTAGTTACAGTTTATCACTGACAGGTGGCACTGGTGATCTCTGAAAATGAAGGTAGCTGTTACCACAAAAACAAGAAACCCACATTGACAAAATATATTCATCCTCAGAGATAGAAAGGGGAGAGCCGGAGACATCTCAGCTTTGAATCATCATGACTGTAGAGAAGAGAGATGTACAACAAATATCAATAATTATATCTTTTAAGTCACAACTAAATGACTTTGTTCTGTATCCACTCTGCATGTTGAGCCTTTTAACCTGATTCATATATATTTCTAATTATTTAACTATTTTTTTTTAGCAGTGCATTTATGTCCTAGTTTTTCTTAGGACACCTTTTACATTTTCAAATTAGATTTTAAAGACCGTTATTTATTAATATGAAGGTAATTAAAGGGCTTAAAAAGTGCCACAGCTTTGTTAATTCAAAGTTTAAACTAGAGGAAAATGTTGGACTTTGGACGTGACTATTTACTGGATGATCTTTGTGATAAAATATTTAACTGTGAGCTAACAGACTGAGGGAGGTACACCACTCGTAATACTTCTTATTAACAGCTTTCATTGCTACCTGTTTCTAATACTGCTGCTGTTTTCTGATGCTTTGCTGGTGTAGTCTATCAGCTGTTTTACATATATATTTTTTGTTTGGGTTTTTTTTACCACTGGCTTTAATTGGAGTGAAACAATGTTCTGGACTTTGAGAAATAATATTTCATATGTTATTTTGTGTGTGAATTTGAATGCATGCACAGCTTCAGTTCTACTGAAAAGCTGAAAAGACACAAACAATGAAATCTTAAGCGATATAAAATGGTTAAAGTCGTCTTTCTATCAGAAATATGTGACCCCTGCTCGGTGCATAATCCCTGTAACTGTAATTTTTTTTAATGTAATTCTAAAGTTGATTTCAGAATAAAATGTCACAAAATATGTACTAAAACATTTAAATTAAAGCCAGAGGCAGAGTCCTGCAGCAGTCACAGCCACCACAGACTAAAATTACAGCATCAGTAGGCTGTACACATACTCTTGGAAAAAATTTAGATGATCCATGTGAAATTTTCAGAGCTGCAACCAAATCAATTTTATACCACTTCAAGTGTCGGAGCCTAAAGATATCATAGCATCATTATTAGGAAAGCTGCACCAGTTTAGCCCAGTGAAGCAAAGTGTGGCATATTTGATACAAGTGTTTTTGTGAGCTTTGACACCTCTATATCATCAGTGTTAAGTCCCCCCCACGTACAGACACACACACACACAAGTAAATAAATAGCACAGAAATATGGATGTAGCAAAAAATCATCCAAATTAAAACATATTTGTGCAGTTTTATAATTTAATTACATTTCTTTTTTTTTTTCTTCGTAAAATCTAAAGTTTTTACAAAGGAGTTTTTACGCATTTCAGTGTTAACATCTATGACACAGAGGAGGGAAGTCAAACTCATTTTATATTATGAGCCATGTTCACCCCACAGTGAAACTCCCCTTTCTGTCAGTGTTAAGTTTATCTACAATTTAAATCCTGATATATCTTATTAATGTAAGCAAAAGAAGCACAAATTCAAACAGTAAGTCTCAGTTTTTCTACGCGATAAATAAATGCTGCCATAGTAAGTGAAACAAATCTGTCAGTATGACTCTTTAGGCTTAAATTGTAAGAAATAAATGCATAAAATAACAGAAAGGATCTATTATGCCATTGCTCAGACTCCTGCAATTATAAAACTAAGTTTTGTTAATTTACAGAACTCAATGTAAAACTGACGAATTTCTGTTGTAGACATTGAAAAAAATAGGAACTTACTTGTCATATAATTGTTTATTTATTGCTTAATTACCTGTTTGGCCACAGTGGAGGTTTTTATTCATAGGAAAACCTACAAAATCTTGTAAAATCCACTTAAAAGTCCCTTCCACATTTTCCAAACCTGCCCATTGGGCCAGGTCGAAGTGGGTCGATTTTGTCCCCCAAGCCTTATGTTTCACATCTCTGATGTAGAGGAACAGAAACACCCATTGGTATCCTGGATGGTTAGATCTGTGTTCTGATAATTCACTGAGCTGCTTGGCCATGGAAAATCCCCAACCTGGTGCATGTTTTTACGCAGATGTTAATCCCAGAGCGTTTCTCATCTACGTGCTTCAGCATTCGGTGATCCTGCTCCGTAACTTTTTGCGGTCTGCCACTTCTTGAATATTCCTGTGAATTCTTACACTTTTCAATAACACCGCTTACAGCTGATCGTGGAATATCTAGGCTGGAATGACTTGTTGCAACTGTGGCATCCACTTGAACTCAATGAACTGCATGTTTGTAAAGGCAGTCTGCATGGCTAGATACGTGTTTTTATACACTTATAGAGGTGTGGTCTAATATTTTTTACCTGCCAGGCTTTGTGTTACGCATTTAAATGAGTTTGCCCTGCTGTCAATACATTTTAAATGTTCTCTCTCTGACTTTCTTGCTTCCCGCTTACTGTAGCTCAATTAAAAGCAGATCAGCAGCAGTTCACCCCACACATTTTTTTTAACTTAAAAAAGTGCAGACGCATCTACGTGTAAAAAA
>VURO01012838.1:45482-67248 GCA_015108175.1 Pelvicachromis taeniatus
TGAGTCAGACCTGCCTCTGTGTGTGTGTGTGTGTGTGTGTGTGTGTGTGTGTGTGTGTGTGTGTGTGTGTGTGTGTGTGTGGTCATGCTTAATGCACCATGGTGCTTTCCTGCTTCCGTTTTAAGAAGATAACCGGAAATGGAGACACAGACTAAAGCCTCTTTGTGCTTGTTTCTCACACAGACACACACTCGAGAGCATGAGTGAGACTGTAACAGTTTATCCTCTGATGTCTCCTTTGAAAATACAGCGTATGTCAGTAAGTCAGCTGAGAAATAAAAGAGCATACACCCTGTTGGACTCTAAACCAGACAAATCCTTGTTATCTTCATCTCCTTTGGTCTTAAACTATATCTTATGTTTGTATTGTGTCTATAAAGAGATTTCTGCATGTGTTTGTCTAAAATACACAGAACGTGTTGACAAGGAACAGGTTTCCCTGACCAATCACTTTTGGTTTGCGAAAAAAGAAATACAATAGCCAAATGCAATCACCTGTCAACTGTTTTTTAAACAAAAGTATTTGCCTTCATATATGGACTATAAGAAATAACTGGGAAACATAACAGGAAATCTTGGCTGGGAGATGTGTTATCTGTATATCTGCTGGCTCTGTGCCTTTTAGCTGAAGCACTGGCTATCGCCCACAGAGGCTAATTCATCATATGACAGGTGATGGGTTCCCACATTGCTTATGTTGTGACCCAAAGCCCAAAACTCAGAGAAACACGAATCCCAAAGAAGCTATAAATCAGACCGGGAGGACCTCCTATAATTATTGTCAGCTGCCCATACTCTTCCTGCTGATGCAGTTGAGCCAATCTCATTATACTGAAATGACTGAACTGAATCCTGAGACTCGGCCGTGTTTATGAAACAGTTAATCTCCAAACACTACAGTGTTCTAACAAGCCTGCAAACCACCTGGAGACGAATGCATCATCACACAAAACAGCATTATATTATGCCACAGGACGTAAATGTGTTGGGTTGAGGCTTTACTGGCCTGTGATATGATCAAGTTCTTTAAAGTTAATTATTCCATCCATGTTCAGTCTTGGTGTGTTAGAAAATGTAACTGAAGGGTTTCCACATTTACAGACTGATCTGTTTGATGAGTGATGTACAGAGGAACAAAGAGAGCCTGAGAGAGAGAGAGAGAGAGAGAGAGAGAGAGAGAGAGAGAGAGAGAGAGAGAGAGAGTATTCAGAGTATGCAATCACTGAATCAGTTTGTGTGCAAAGATGGTTTATCAGTGTGTAATCTGTATGTCCACACAGTCTGTGGTGACATCACCGGACAAAGGTCTCTCTGCCCGCTCGCACACACCACACATAAACGCGCACACACACACATTAATGTATCTCTACTTGTTTACCAGGGCAAACGGGCTGACCAATCACAGAAACTGGTGACTCAGTGATGTCAATGAGCTGATGAGGAAATGGCCTCAGAGGAGTTTGATGTCATCCACCTTCATCACTCACCCTCTGTCTTGCTTTGTGCCTTCTTCTCTAATTTTTCATTTTCGCTCATTCAGTGGTTTCCAGTCTTCTCTGGTTCCATTTGTGCAGGAGCTAAGGAAACGTTGTTTAAATTCAGACATAAATAAACATCATGACAATCGTTTGAGTGTATTACAAGTCGGCGTTTTTATAGATATGTTTCCAATCACTTGGTATGTTTGCAATGAATAAGGTGAACCCAACTGCAGAGCCTCACTGCTCTATGAGGCAGGAGAATGCAAAAAAACTAACCAGAGGAAAAATATAGTATGAAAAAAGACAAAATACAGAAAGTCTAAAAAGGGAGACTGAAGGGAGTACAGATGACAACCTGACAAAGGCTTAAGCATTATAAATACGCATAACCAAGGAGGGATAATAAGGCGCACGTGAACTACATCTTTATCTGCTGACTCAAACACTGGCTATTATCCACATAGACTAAAGGAGAAAATATTGGCAAATACCGACACCTAAGAGATCGATAATAAAGCACAGATGAACTATTGCTAGACCTCCGGTCTGTACACAATTTGACTCAAACTGTCTGAAAAAATACAAGCTGATCAAGTATATAACATAGACTAAATGCCCCCTCAGACCGAGGGATAATAAGTTATAGGTAAACTCCACATCTGCTAGCTGAATGCCAGTTAACTGAAACGTTGACTGTTTCCTGCAAAAACAGCCTGACCAATCACGAGTGGGATCACACAGACTAAATACCCACAATGGGAAGAAAGCTAACAAGTAGTTTTCTAATACAACCTGACCAATACTGAGAGAAAATAGATTAATTAATATCCACATTACAGAGAATGATAACAAGGAAGAGGTGAACTGCTTCTATGTCTGATAGCTCTTTACTAGTTAGCTTAACCATTAGTTACAGCCTACATACGCCATCTGATAAATCCTGAGGGAGGACATGGAGACTAAATACCCACACCAGGGGGAGGGACAGTAAAGCACAGGTAAGCTATTGATGGATCTGTTGGCTACACCATTACACCGTTTGGCTGAAACTGTCTAAAAATACAACCATATCATGATTGATTGACGTGGCCTAAACACTCACAACAGAAAGATAATAAGTCACATCTGCTAGCTCTGTACCAGTTAGTTGAAATATTGACTGTTTCCTGACTGACAAAATTCCCATAATGGAAAGAAGGATGACAAGGCACATGTGAACTATCACTAAAGCTGCTTACTCTTTACTAGTTTCTACAGAAACCATTTGATAAAGCCTGAGGGAGAAAATACAGACTAAATAACCTGGGTGAAGAAAAATAAAGCACAGGTAAACTATTGATGGATCTGCTTGCTGTACACAACAGATATTGACAAAACCATGATATCACTGCTGTTAAGTTTTCAGGTCCTGATCTGTTTGACAAATTATTCTCTTATATCCTTAACAATATTTTATACATCGCGGGTTCACTCTGGCCAGCTATAAAAGTAAGACCAATAATCCTGTTACTATGTTACGTCCTCATATTCACGGACCTAACACAGCATATATTAACCAAGACTGTAAAACCCCAAACATGAAACTGCCTCCAAAGACTAACATGTTAAAATGTCTAACTTTCCAGCAGAAATAAACATATTTAGCCTGCAATAAAAACAGAGTTACCCATTATTAATAGATTCCTTGTAATGCTATGAAACCGGGCAATTTTGAACCAATGACTCTATGTTAGCATCCTTCCTGTTTACATCACCCAAAGTATTTTGAGAATTCTAGTGGCAAACTTCATGTTCATCCAAAGTTAAAAAGAACAAACCAAGGACATTAGCAACATTTTTGTCCACCAAGATTTACAATACTCACATAATAAATTATATCCCTGTATAATTGATTGAAAAAGCCAAGCCTTCAAATGGTTTATATATAACAATGTTAATAAAAGTTAATAAAAGCAAGGGAAAAAATTCATCCTTCCAACCAAAAGAATAAAAATGTTGAGAGAAAACACCCACTAACCTTTAACCTGCTGAATATTGACATTGAGGATAAGCCAGAGCGAAGCTCGGACATTACACACAGTAATAGGTGATGAGTTAACCGTTCTCTCAGTACCTCTTTCTTATCAGCAATGTTTTTTGGAGACCTGAAGTCATTGCCGCTCTGTCTCACAGCACAACACTCCAACAGAGAACAAACACGAGCAGAAAGATAATAGTCTCTGATCAATAGATTGTATTGTAATCCCTGATTGATCAAAAGAAGGTTGGTCAGCTATAAACGTACAACCTGGCAAACCGCTCACCGCTATGTTTGTCTCCAAACGATCGGTGGCGAGCGATTTGAGTTGATCAGGTTTCCTGCTCTGAGAGATGCAAAGCAGCTCACATACGTTTAATCTTAAAATATATTTTTTAAATTCTATTTAGATTTAAATATCTGATCTAAAATGGCTTAATCTTGATCAAAAAGTTTAATATTTATTAACCAAATCAAATCAATCAGTAATCTGCTTCCTTACTCATTTGTACCTTTATTTCATGTGTTTATCTTTGGTTTTTTTCTCCGACAAGCTCCTGCCCGCTCTCTCCTGCTAAACCTGTCTCCATTAAAGGTTGTAATATCTACAATTGGATCCCATCCATCCAATATGAAACATAATCCAATAACAGACAGATTCAGCTAAATGAATCCAGTTATGTGGCCCAATCAAATAGAGGAGGATTCCCTTCAAACCCATCTGTCTGATACGCATCAATCTGGCTGCTTTTAATGCTTTTACCACCAAACTGAGCAGAGGTGAGCACAGAAGAAAAATAAGAACAATCTGACCTTCAACACTGGCTTTCTTTTCTCTGTAAATTTGGCTTTGATTTGGACTTTATAGCCACAAATGATACAAATAAAAGGTCAGCAAAACAAAAAGTACAAGCTCTGTAGGTGAGATAAAGAAAATGTCATTACTGCAAGAAGAAACCTTGAGGTAAAAAACAACCAAATACAACAAAGAGGAAATTTGACTTGAAGCAAAGAGAAATTAGGCAGTCGTGGCCCGTGTTCATTTGTAAATGTCTCTAGTTTTCCCTTTCCACTGGTTTTCTCCTGTGTTGTATTGTGGTTTTAAAATCCTGGTCTTTTTTCCCCAATAACGCTTTGTATACAGGTACTCTTTTGTTTCGCTCTGATACTACCCTGTTTAACTGCTTGAGCTTATTTCCTGTGATCATGAAGATTTTTCTTCTTCTCTGCCTGTGTGTGTATGTACAATTAAATATATATTCTATATATTCTTTTTCTGTGTTTTTGTCCTTGTCTTTGACCTACAAAGCACATACTGTTCCATTGTGTACCAACATGCTGTACAATTTCCAATTTAAAAGCTGTGCTATCAAGACATGCATAGTAGTTTGCAAATGGTTATGAGATGAGAATCAATACTGCAAAAATCATCCCCTGAACAACACAACATTTTTCACTGGTGTATAAAACTGGTAAAAATCACAGCTGAAATATATAAGACTTGAGCACTGTATGACATGGTTAACTCTCAATATATACAAGGGGATTACAAATATTTAAAAATAAAGGTCATGTTTTGAAAATGACAGTCCTATGGTTTTGAATCAAGCCAGCTTTTAGAGACAATACTGAACTGTGATGATTCCATTACAGAAAGAATGCAAACAGCCAATATAATATAATATAATATAATATAATATAATATAATATAATATAATATAATATAATATAAGCAGAGCGATTGCTTGCACTTCGCTGGTTTTTTACTGCTGTCTATTTTTAGATTTTACTGAGCAAGCGCTGCCTCTTTGCTTGCCCTGAATTCCAAGCACCTGGAATTCCATGTCCATGTCAGGTCCATGTGCTTGGTCACAGGTATAGGCCATCAACTGGGAAATAAACTCCCTGGTTTCTCTCTCTTTTGCATGTGTACACCTCAGTTATTCCCTGTTCCCTCGGTGCCTCACAATTGGTGTTATATCAGTTGTTTATTATGCAGGTCAACACCAGCTGTAGGAGCATTTTTTTGCTAAACATCCCTAGCATGCTCCCAGTTGGCTAGTAGGTGGGAATTTGGACAACAGCTTTCATAGAAAGGGGTGGAAATTACAGAGCAAGTAATGATGCAATTCAATAGTATCATGATATGTTGCCTATAATAACACTCGTATCATGTCACAGCAATTATATGGGACAAGTAAACATCTTCTGGTCCTCTCTTCCTTTTCCTCCTTTCAGAAGAGGAACTACTCCATTCTCCCTAATAAATCATACTGTTTTATGTAATAAAAACATTAAGATCTCAAATTTGATCTAAAATGGTCCTCCAAGTGGAGTGGACCCCTGGGCCCATCCCTAGAATATTCATTGACTAATCTGGCCAAAAAGTTATCTGTTCCTAAAGAGGCAAAAACCAAGAATATGTCAGTAAAATTGATTAGCACACTATTTTATCTGTCAAACATTTTCCCCGTGTGAGTTTCTTCCTGTCACATATTTCATTTGCTTTCCCTTCATTCATGTTATAAGTGCTGCCACGTGCAGTTACAATAACAAATTTCCTGCACATGAACATGCAGAATCTGTAGAAAAGGGTAGCAGTGTAGTACTGACATTCAAACTGGCTCTGGATGCATGAAGGTAAACAGTCCACGTGGAGCATTAAACAGGGAAAGCATTTACTAAAAGGCAACCTTGAAACCAAAAACTAGTGACACTGCTGAATCAAACTGGTGAGGGAATCAGTTTAGAGCAGCTACATACTTACGTACAGAGATATTGATATATTTGGCTTCAATGTATCAATAACATATCGCAAAGGAAATCGAAACAATATATAGTCATATCAATATTTGGTCCAAAGTCAGTGAATGTCACTAAAGCAATAAAAGTGAAACATGCTGTTCTCATATCAAATATCCATGGAAGACTAAAGAAAACCATTATGTAAATGTCTCCAAACACCAGAAAGAGAAACTTATTTCAACCCTGATTTACATCCAAGTGCAAAAACATTTTAGCCACATTCTCCAGCACGAAACAGCACACAAATAAAGTGATTCCTGTACTGTGATTCAGGTTTTTATTGTGATCGTTATGTAGTGAGCCACCGGCTCCAGAAGGCTCCTTGCTGATGTGCATGTATGCCTTTCACATAAGTAGTTTGCTGCATCTGCTATTGCACATTAAAGTGTCCAGGTTGTTGTTATTGTTTTGCAGCAGGAGACATTCAGAGACAACCTCTCTCTCGCTCTCTCTCTCTCTCTCTCGTGCTCTATTGTATGCTGCCAGCTCTCTCGGCCTACAACCCCCTCCCCCATCTCTTCCAGGAACCGGTCTGGATCAGGTTCCTGCAGATCAATGGAGATCTGGGTCCACACCGTTTACGTTATCGTTGCCAGTATTAATGCTCTTTTAATCTGCTCGGGATTACAGCCATCGATCCACGTCATCCATCCACGCACACGGCCGAGCCCGAACTGCTGCTGCTTTACACACAACAAGACACACACACACACATTTCAGAGGAAAACAGCATAGGAGAAAACAACAGCACGAGCAGAGGCTGGAGCAGGAAGGACAACAAACAAGAACGTGCCTCAGCTTCCTTGTTTGTGTCCGATCTCAGCATCTGACCATCAGAGTATTGATCGGTTATAGATACACATCAGCACATTTGCATAACGGTCAGCTGAAGCAGCAAACTGAAATATCACAGACTGAGAAGAAAAATGAAAACTTTAGATTGAGTTTGGTGCATTCTGGTGTATAAAATGTTTGAGCAGTAAGTGGGGTGGAAGTAAAATAAGTTGAAAATGTTTCAAACTGTGACTATTTAAAAACTGAAAGATATTAAAAATCTGAATATAAGTTTAATAGTCCTGTGTCTCATGACTATTTTAGTGTTTAAAAAAAAAACATATTTACACACTGATGCAGTTTTTCTGTAATAAATTAATGTTTTTACTCTACGTCAAATTAATCAACCTGTCATTAGATGTTCTTGTGCATCTATAAATCATAAAATCATAAATAATTCTATCAGGTCCGATACTGATATTGATAATCTATAAATTATCAATACATATTTTGATGCTCTGTTTTTACTTGGCAAAGTAAAGCATGAAAATTTAAAACTGCGTAATAATAATAAAGGAAAGGGCTCAGTGGCTACCAGAGTATGAACGTAAAACTGTTAATAGAGAATGAGCAAATCATCATAAGATCAATGTGAAGCAATGAAAACACAAAGAGGGAAACACTTCACCTCAGGCTCACGTGATGATCACAGCTGTTATTAAAGATTTGTTTGGGCCACATTAAATTGTCAGATTTCCCCAAACAGTCTTGAGTTAGGTGGTAATAAAATAGGCATCTAAAGGTTTTTGTTGTGCATTTATGTTCCTTTTTTTCCTTAAACACTGTTTTCACAGTAAACCCTGCCTGCAGCCTGACAGGTTTGTCCTGCCTGTCGTTGCTCATTACGCCTCTGGACAGACTTATTTCAGCCAAGCGGTGACACCAATACTAATGAAGCTGAGGGAGGAAGGGTGAACAGGATGGAGGAAACAAAGACAAAAAGAAAATTAGGAGGAAAACATACAAACCCCACAAAGATAACTACAGTAAAGTAACAGAAAATGTCATGAATGGGATTGGTCTATTCAAAGGTGCTGCTTCATGTGTGGATCAATAAATGAATCCTAACTACCACTAAAATAGCACAAACCAAACACGGCCTCACATCCTGCACCTCCTCCAGTCTACTCCTGACCTAAACTGCTGCGGGGCCTCACTATTGATTGGATAACGTCAGCAAACACATACTGCAATCTTCTGAAAAACCCCTTGAGATATATAATGTGGTTAAAAAAATAAATCCAACAGCAGCCAACAGGGACAAAAATAGTTGAAATTAATCACAAATGCTGTCCTACGTGTCAGAATCATTAGATGTTACCCATATTTTTAGTCTGTTACTAGAAGCAGTTCATTCCCAATTATACGTGTATAAACATTTTTTTTAAAATTTTAACTTCAAGGATTAATGGAATTTACTGCATTGGCTTTACACATCACCACCAAATTGCAGGTTTTTACATACCAGTCACTAAAATATTGACGTCCTTTTAACTGTAGACTTTCCATTATTCCAGAAAGAGCCATGACGAGAACCGTTGGCCATGAAAACATACTTTAATCCACTTACTATTAAGAGTTACTATTATTAATATACTGTTGAAATGGGTTTTAGTTTACCATATGAACTGGAAGATACCTAAATTAGTTTCTTTTATAAATAGCTGTAGGAAACATGCAGGAGTGATGTGTTTCCTATGTGGAAAGGTGTCACTGAAACAGGGAAAATGGCATTAAACTGCAACGTCTGACTGTGTTTTGTTCATTTTACAGTATTGTGAAGCTTTTTTACATGGAAACCCAAGTAACCGGAACAGTGCACACATAAGCTAACTTACTGTAACTGTTGTAGTTTTTGCCCCCCCAAAATGGTGCTCAGGACCTGCTGAGGGGATCAAATAAAACCCTGTAATTGTAGTCCACTGGCAGAAAGCCTGAGTTTGATCATGCTCGTTCCTCAGTTAGTGTCTCCCAGACTACAGCAGCTCTATACTATTACAGACTACTGAGCTCTTTATGAGGTTTTTAAACTAAAAGCAGACCCGTTAAAGGAGTCTATCTTATTCCTAAGGTTGAAAGAGGCAGATTTCCAAATGAATGGTCGGAAATTAAGACTGAAATGATACAAATTTATACTATAGGACCAAAGACATTGCATACTAATTTTTCCATAATATATTGCAATCATACATTTCATTGCACCTAATGTCAGAGTAGAGTAGTTTCTAACTATACTGAGATATAAGATATTAGCACCGATAAATAGCAATTTTTCATAGCTAGGGTAAGCTTTATGAAAAGAAAGCTAATTTGGCCTTTTGAGCATGATTCATGATTGTTTTCTCGTCCTTGCTGCAGCTCCGACTGTCCACTGTGCATTCTCTGAGCACTCGGCCTCAGTGAGTTCATGGTCCAGGTGTCACATTTGATTTGACCGTCCTAATAAAGAGGCGACAGGACCATTTTCTCCCCTGAACCCAAGCCACTCAGGCAGCCCCAGCACTGCCCCAGCAACACCGGTGCACCATAATTGGTGTGGACAGTCTTAACAAAAAATCTCTACACCACTCCTCTGATATTCTTATTGGGAACAGTGAAGGTTGGAAAGAGTCTGTAAAAGGAGATTGGTTCTCTGCTGAATTAATATAGTATAGCCAGAGCCCCTAAAGCCATAATGTTTTGATTGCCTGAATCCTACAAAACATGCAAACGAGTTGTGAGATTAATTTTTCTGTAATTTTAGATACAAAAGCAAGCTAGTTATCTCACAAATGCACAGGCACAACCAAAAAAAACCATTGAGAATCAGGAAGATTGAAGTATTGGTAGAGTGGCCAATATTTACCTTATACAGGCTTTGTCATACTTACAAACACAGTAAGTATTTGGCCTTGGCATCCAATATTGCTGCGGTTGGTGTATCAAGACACCAAAGTCAAGATCACCTTTTGGATATTTCTGAGATGGGACCAGGTTCGTTTACACACTACCATTATTTCAGTAAGGACCACTGTAGTCAAAAAACTATAATAATTAATATATTATGGTGGCAAAGCTCTGCTCTGGCATCTCCATGCCCTTCTAAGTGCATACATGAAAATCGAGATATATGAAGCACACTAGTAAAACCTCAGCACAGAACAGAGCAGACATCAGTGGCAACAGACATGAGACTCAATACGACTGAAACAGCTTGAAACGAGCACGAAAAGAAGGAGCTCGGGTGAAGCTGGGTTGTAAAGTGGCTTGCAGATGTGGAGCAACAGCAGGATGTTACCGCGGAAGCACTAGCTGGTAGTCCAAAAAGTCCGCTTGTAGTTGAAAACAAACATTCACGCATTTGTTTCCACAGTCTTAAACTCGCAGTAATCACTCTGAATGTCCCTGTACACTGCAAAACACAGTAAGAAAACTGTTTGACTCCACAGCTAAAGCCTCCTTTACTCCACAGTGCCGAAAAATCCCCCTCCCCCCGTGCACAATTACTGTGTATTAAATGAACAGTACACAAAAACTAAATAAGGCAAGCAAATACCATTTAACAATAAATATTACATTGAACCGAATTGTAAAGTGAAACAAAATTACCCCATTATTGTACACTTTATCCCCAACCACAATAATTCAAATAAAATTCTTAGAAATTATACATTCTGTACAATGTGAGTAAAATACGAGAAATTTTCGGACCTTTATCCTATACAGCAGGCAGGCGGCTTAAATCATCTTGATATCATGCTTTACATGATATTTGTCAACTGTATGCATGAAGAGTATCGGCTGATATGAATCAATTTATGTCAATTTAGTTCTATTTATATAGCACCAAATCACAACAACAGTCACCTCAAGGCGCTTTATATTGTATACATAAAGACCCTACAGTAACAGGCTCTACTGAGCATTGATTTAGACTGCTTCGTCTAAAACCCAGCATCTACACGGCTCACCATGAAAACAGGGTGTATTATCAGCATAATGACATCACCAGCCTTTTGCGTCGTAGAGATAAAGAGCTCCTTTCTACCTTCACAACCTGAAAATGTATATATTTTCAGTCTTGTAGTCTTCAAAACGATCATCGACCGTATATAAAAGATTTATGTAGTGTCGCGGCTGAGCAGCCGGTGTGTTTGTTAAACGTACCCAAATGCATACGCTGAAGGAGACGGAACTGAGTTGTAAACAAAAAGCGAGCGGTTTTATTTAGGCTGATAAACATGAAGAGCAAAATAAGGCAAACAGGAGTCAGAGCTAACTGAAAAAAAACTAAACTGGGAAAACTAAAAACTATGGAAACTGTGACAAGATGGAGGTAACTATGAAAAACTGTGAATCAACTATAAATACTGAGATGACTAAAATAATTATGACTACTATGACATGACCTAAGGGGAGAATACACAGACAACCTGACCAAGACTGAATACACACAGAAAGTGGAAACACATGGTGAAAGAGCTGACACAAATGAACACAACGACATCACAGGGGTAGAGTAATACTTAACACAAGACTTTCAAAATAAAACTGGAAACATGGAGAGACGTAGACATGACAACACAGGCTTGACAACATGAAACACACAGACAAGAAACACAAGTCATACTGACACAGAGGACAAGAACAGACTCACACAAGAAGCCATAGATGAAAGCCTAAATTAGATTACAGTCAACTAAAGCCTAACTGATAATACCAACACAAAACTTAACATATTTTCAATACAATATAAGAAGTCAAAAACACAAAATGCTGGGTCACAGACCCATCTCCTGACATGTAGCTACTGTGATGTTGTGAAACATCAATCGCACTGTTTTTGCCATCACCAACTTGATGTTTTGAAACCAAACTTGATAAAGCAATAAGACCTAAGAAATCGAAGGATTGCCCGAAGGCTAGCAGCTTGTCAGTTACACAGTAATCATCCTTCTGGATACTGATGAGGACCGCAATTTACACAAAAAGTAACAAGTTGTGCTCAGTACGTCTGTAAACTATTGACTGAGCCCATACCCTCATCAGAACAGTGCTTGCTAAGGTCATAGAAGAGCTGAGGGCTTTTCCACATAAAACCAAAAGAGTTGGCCATTAAAATGAATGTAGGTTTAAGACACATCTGTGTGGACTTCACCTTTCAGACCCAGAAGGTACAGCCATCTATTACGGAAAGACCCATCAGACCTGCTGGAGACACAGAAGTCTGCAGTCACTTCCCAAAACCTGAAGACAGACTTTGTCACGTCTCACTTTCCAGCCACCGAAAACTGCTATCGACAGCATGAGACAGAGATAACAGCATCTGTCAAAGCTCCTCACACCAACACACAAACAAACATCACAAGTCTCCTCTTAGCAGCCTGAAATCCATTATTACAGATCGATGGCAGTCTGTGAATATGCAGGAGGTCAGAACAAAAACCCCGAAAACGGACACAAGCTGTATTCCCACATTCTGAAATTGTAAGACAACTCGCATGCACACACACACACACACGCACACGCACACACACACACACACACACACACACACACACACACACACACACACACACACACACACATCCACACACACACACACACATCAGAGGGAGTAAGCAGGAGAGCAGAAAAAGGCACAAAAACAAATTAAACCAAGCACAAGATAGGCCTTTCATTATAATTACCATATTCAATAAAACACAGATTAGATAAAGGAAGAGAAGCTCTGGGAAGGAGGAAAGGGTGTGTGTGTGTGTGTAGGTGTCTAGGTCTGTGCATGTGTGTATATGTGTGTGTGTGTGTCTGTCTGTATTTGAGCATATTCCTTCACAGACTTGAAAGATGAGTAGAAGACTGTGCATAATTTACACTGTACTTTTCAAAGAGGCCAATATTCCACAGATGGTTCAAATTATGGTGGATGTGCTCCTCCACTCAGTTTTACTCAAGCATCTAAAGTCTCTCTAAAGTACCGAACCTGCTGTAATTATAACACCCAATCAATTTTAAACTAATTTTAGGTTTGGCAGTTAGCTGGCTGTTTTGTAGAGTTATATTTTTTTGCAAGTTAGTTAACTTTGCAAATATAAAGTTATTTACACTCATTTGATTTGGCCGCATGAATTTAGTTTTATATCATATCCAAAGAGTAGGAATTAGATTCATCTGTTATTATCTTTCATTAATTTTTGCATTTTAAGCATTTAACTTTCCTACTAGACACATCTTTGTGTACAATGAAACACAATTACAATGTTGCACCAGAAAAGTGTGCCAATAATGTTGGTTTAATGGCAGCTACAATACCTTAAATGTACATGTCCTCAGCTGTACGACCATGCATGCTATCTATCATCCTATACAGGATAAGGATTCTTCAGCCCAGTAGTGCTGTCTTGTGCTGGACTGACATTACTATCATGTATCATTTGTCTCATTGGATGATGAAGCTACTGTTAGCTGAAAAAACAAAGTGCATGAAGGTTTGACAGCTCTACTTATATCTCAGAAAATCAAATAATTTGACCTATACACTGTGATAATAGGCTTATAATGACTACTCTTAGTTGCAGCCCTTGAAAAGTGAGCATATCTGTTGAAATACTGAGTAACCACTTTATGCATAAAATGTCAGAATAAAAGGAAAAAAAGCGTCCATCAAAGATTTCAAGAACCTACGTCGATGAAACGCAAAGAGTAAATCAACAAAACCACAAAGTAGACATGACCACATACAATTAGCTTGATTAATGACTTTAATCAAGCAAATCAATGCTATATTTTAAATGTAAAAAGTATCACGTGAAATATTGCCATAAAGAACAATCAGGGCTAATTTGGTCTTTAAATTTGACGTCTCCAAAAGCAACCTTGATATCTCGTTAGTCCTTAGAGACAAACGCTAATTGTACTAAATGCATTGCTGTCATTCCTGTCATTTTGCTAATGTTGTGATTTGACACATGACATCAGACATGACATGACTGCAACAGAATTGTTAACAAGAACATAAACAAAACATTATTAAAACTTTAAAATTGAAATACTGTATCCTTGTTGAAACCAATTTGTACATTCACGACAATTTAAACCACATTAGAAAATAAATGGTAAACGTCCTGGTACTGCTATGGCGAAATAGAATGCATTGGGGGTCATTTGGGGCTTAGGATCTCGCCCAAGGCGATATTTGAAACATTAACCCTTCGATTAATAGACAACTCATTCTGCCTCCTGAACCGCAGCCACCATGAAACATGTAAAATTGGGGTTTTTAAATACATTTTTTTCTTTGTTTTTTTTTTGGCTGAGTCAGAGTTGTGCAACAGCAATGGGCACTAGCGTATTGAATATAGAATTACCTGCTGTGTATATAATTTAAATATTACAAATTTGATTGTGCCGTAGGCCTGTGTAACAGTAATTTCCACAAAAGCCAAAAACTGTTGTTCTTAATCTATGTGTGAAAAAAGAAAACATTGTCAGTGAATAGCACAGGTAAACAGAGCTAACAGTTCCATACTGACAGCTATCTCACAGCAGAGTTGTTGAATGGCAGCGTGTATTTCATTGACTGGTTACAGATTCATGCTGCACATCCAGTTTTGCACTGTGGGACTGAACAGCATCTGGATTCTAAGTGTAATTAAAATGCTTCAATTAAATGTTATCTATTTCAGGTAAATCAGCTCTGATCACTTTTTAAGACTAAAAAGCACACAACTTTTTTTCCACACAGAAAGACCGCAGCCTGATGGTGGAATTGAACTCAGGACCTCCTTGCTGTGAGGCAACAGCACTAACCACTGTGTACATATAGCTAATTTAAAAATATAATACATTACAGAGCTACCAAACTATAATAAAATCCTCCAATAAATACAAATACCTCTAATTATAAGTATCCCAGTATATTACACAAAACCGAATATATATAATTGACAATGAGGCACCCGTCTTATCATATTGACCTTGTAATTTTCTTTCTTTTCTTTCCTCTGTTTTATAACCATAATTATAATGATTGTGTGCAGCGCTTAGTACTATCAAATGACCTATGCACAAATGCACTGTGCCTGAACACATCCTGTGTAGAGAGAGGACCAAAGCTGCTTCTGCTGATGTGCAGATGCAGATCCTTCTGTGTTGCACCTTCTGGTTTTTTTGTATTATTTTAGGGTCTTTACCTTATAACATAAAGTGCCTTGAGGCAACTGCTGTTGTGATTTGGTGCAATATAAATAAAACTGAATTGCACTGAAAAAAACTGACATGGTCTTAGTTGAGTGGCATGTCAAATCCAGGCATTTTATCAACCTAGTAGCTCAAAATAAACCGGAAACCACATCCTAAAATTTTAGACCCCCACATTTTGCATTAATCTGTTTATTTGTCTGTGTCGATGTGTGGGTATGTATTTATGTATTACCACCCTGCAGCGATGCATTTCAAGCTGATTTATTTATTTGCTCCTTAATTTGTCAAACAAGGTCAAGCGTCAACCCTAGTGACATTTTATCAAGACGTCTTTAGCCATTGTTTACACCCTAGTCAGACATGCACACAGACAGACACACAGGCCCACAGTCGCACAGCCTTTTTATCTCCCAAACATTTACAAAGCTGTCGGTGCCCCCCTGCCAGCCAAAACTCAGCATGCCCTCCTTATAAAGTCAATGAATTTCATGCAACAGCCGTTGTGACATCTGACTATCAGTTAGAAGGGCTGTACAGTCCCATACTAATAAACCATAATCATCTCCCTGAAAAACACTCACAGCGAGACACTAAAATCCCTGCGTATGTATGCCAAACCATTTCCACATTCCAATTTCAGAAATACTCTCGTCTCTGCATTTCAAACACCTCCCAAGAATACACCTGCACAGATGCACGCAGATATTGACAATACTATGAAAGCAAATACATGCTCACAGCGCACATATATAGACAGAGGCCCCTCCAAGTGCACACAAATTTTGTTCAGAAGTAAACACTGTTGATCAGTTGCATTCTCCTGGGTGGCTCATTGCAGCTAAGTCTCTTCCTCTGTGGGGTCTCCAACTGTGACTGAAGCAGAACTAATGCAGTTAGCCACGGAAGTCTGGCAGACGAAGTCATGAACATTGTGCTGTACCTGTGTGCGCCCACCCCACACATATACTTGCACATCCCATCATTTTCCCTGGCACTAATGGATAAGCATGCCTGGAAATGGCAACAGGACACTACATTGAAAAGGACATAAGCGATTTTTTTTTTTCCTGTGATATGTGTGGGCAATTTTGACTGCGTGAGTCCAGCTGGAATATTTTCTCTGATTTCAAGCGTGTATGGAAATGTATGTATGTTGCTCATTGGTGTGGGCAGTGAAAAACACAGCTACACTAATGGGGCAAAAGTAAAAATAATAAAATAGAGTGTGCAGCATTTGGGAAAAGGTTTCGTTTTGCCCTAAGGTCAGAAGGACGACACTTGAACTAATTACAGGGGCACTTGGGTCAACAATAAAAGTACTTTCAGGGTACTTAACCTGACCACAGCAGGTGCTCTCTTTGTCACCAGCTATTATTTTAAGGCAAAAATGGGGCATAAAAATATCACATCAGTGCACACACATACCTGATAAATGAATGTTTAAGAAAACAATTTGGCAAAATGGTGGCAATCATCCATCCGCCGTACACAGCGCTGCTGAGGGCACAGTCACAGTTAAAACAATCACCAGACTCCTGTTGAAAGGGTACTTCAGTAATTTAGTGTTGAAATTTTACAAAGTTGTGGGAATCGGTTGAAGAGGTTGAAAATCAATAGTAAAGTCAATCGGTCAACGATTTTCTGCCTTTTTGTCTCTCAAATGGGTCAAAGATTAAAAGGCATTAGCTCCTTCATCTCCAGTAAATACAAAATATGATATATACCGTATATCTTCCTTTAGTAGCCCGGGCGCTTATTAAAAAAAATTATCCGGCCGGCCCGGCATTTAAAAGAGACCGGCGGTTATTGGAGACCGGCTCTTATTCCCTTCTCAGACGGAATTGTCACAGAAGTGAGAGGGAAAGAGGACCCGGGCGCGGTTTTTAGACTGAGGTGAAAACACAGTGCGTTTACTTACAGTGCTCCAAAACGTATTCCAACAGTTCACAAATAATGCAGTTCCCAATTGTGCTTCTCATTTGCTCCCGAGTGTCTCTTTGTCTGTGGTAGCCCAGTGCACGAGTGATGCTCCCCGAAACTTCTCTCCGTCCGACTCTCCTCGAGAGGACGTCAAAGACCAGAAAATCACAGTTAGCAGGTTCGCTAGCCGACAGTTCAACTTCAGTGTAATATCCCACTTTAATGGTTGCTGCATCCAGCTTAAATGGCGCTGGTCGTAGATGATGGCTGATTGGAAACAGCTGGCCAAGTGATGAGACTTGGGATGACCAACGATAGTGCGGAGGGTCTTCCGGGTCGAAGGTCGCCCGGCTACTATTGGAGACCAGCGTCTGTTTGTTGTGACATGTTTTCAAACCAGCATTTATTAGAATTATTAAAAGCGACAGGCTACTAATGGAAGATATACGGTAATAATTATTTTTTAAATACAAATATGTTACAAAATACAAGCAATGTGATGCAAGTGGCCATTGTCAAACTGACTTTAGATGCTCATTTGTACATTTTGCAACTGTTTCACAGGAGTAGATCACAAGGGAAGTTGACCTTTGTATGTAAAATCAACATAAATAAATAAAAACAGACAGACAAAGAAAAAAAACCCGAATAATTTAAAGAAAAACAATGTTTTAGTGTACAGAGAGCTCCATGAAAACAAAACCACAAGAGGAGACAGTTTCCACAAATATTACAGTGCTCAAGAGACAATAAAACCAATAACAGGACTGGGAAATGGGGGGTTGGAGCGTGCCAGAGCAACCCAAGAGCAAGCCTAGATAATAAAGCAGCAGTTTACCAAGAAGAGTTTTATGTTTATGCTCTATTTAATTAGAGGTTTTCATACTAGGAAGCATATTTTAAGCAAAAAAATGTGTCTGTCCTTAACATGAACTCCACAGAATTGAGGAACTCTTGTGATTTAAGATATGCTAACTTCTAAAAATCCAGAAATAAAACTCTTTGTCTAATTCTTTGTGAAATTAGTGAAAAAACATGAATATTAATATAAAACATAAAAAAAATATATTATCCTGTATTACATCCTCCATTTTTACCTTGGGAAGTGGTAACAAACAGCAGAATATTTCTTAGTATTTTTCATCCCAGAATACATTGAGAACGTTGTCAGGTCTGAACAGAAAACTTTATGTATCTCAGCCTGTGATGGATATCCGGAAAGGTACTTGAGTTTAAAAATGGAATGAAAAACCCAAGTCTCTGAAATGGAGTCATTGTTTTGTAGTACCTGTGAGAGGCACAGAACTCAGTGCAAAAGTGACTCTGAAACATGGTTAGTTTGAAGGGCTGATATTGATGATGGCGGTGGTGGGAAAGGAGGAGGGGAAGGGCAGGGTGTCAGTGAACTAGCTCCAAATAAATGGATTTCAAGCATAAAAACACATTTCATTTTTAACAAGCTTTTCAGCTGTGGTTAAATAATCATCTAAAAAATGCTAGTGAGCCTGTAAGGCTACGTTGTGGTGACTGACCAATGTTTTTGTATAATGTCCATAATTTTAGTTTAACCTAAAATTTGCTAATCAATACCAAACTTAAACTAGAGATTATACTAAAGAGCACACCAGTTGTTTTCCGAGTCATAAACTGAAGTATTTAAAAAAAAAAAAGAAAAACTGTCTAATTATGAATTATGAAATTCGTTACAATTTTAAATAATTAAGGCACACATTTCTGACGGACTGGAGTATATAATGTGATTCTATACACACACACACACACACACACATATATATATATGTGTGTAGAACGTCAACAGTTTGCAGTTTGACTTTGCGCTTGGGACACAAGTATATATCACTGTTGTGCTAGAGCATGCTGAAAAATCACTTGAGAAGAGAATTTAATTAATGACTTGTGCTGCTTGAGACCAAATGAGTGTTTCCCTAATCTATTAGTGTGCATGATAAATATACCTGTCGAGCACTGCTGAAGACATGTCATATTAAATATCATTTAATGGTGTTTCTGCTTTTGAGAAAGCAGGCTCTGGTGACAGCAAAAGGAGCATATTGGTGTACTCGCTGTTTTGGGGTTTTTTTATGCTCACTAATCTGATACACTACGATTGCTGTTTGTGAGACATTTGAGTGAGTCGGTCAGTAGCTGGTAGGCAGGTCTGGTAATGTACAGATGTCTTCATCAGATGTGCGTCATTATTGCACTAGGCTCTTGTTTCAACGCCAATCACTGCAAAAGCAAACCGAGAACCCGGCGAAATAACTATATATTTTCTAGGCTTGGGTTTCAAAGAATCAATATGTGAATTCAAAATGCGCTTCTTGCAAGAGTTTGCTTCATCATAAAGAAAACAATGTGCCAATAACAATATCTGCCTACTGTTGTTTGCGATCGCTTGTCTCTTCGAACAAAGACGCTTTTGGCCGAATGCAGAGAACAAAGACACGCAAATTATAGTACATCAATGTGCTGCCTGGAGGGATCCATAACAGAAGAGCAATACAGAGAAAACCAATAGCCTGATTTTGAAAAGCTAGATTGCCTCTATCCAGATAGATTATGGTGCTAACAATCTAAGAATAGAGCATTTCACTCGAGTGTCTATCATTAGGTTGGCACACAGAAGAATGGTCACCATAAGCTATGCTACAGGAATATGCCATTACTGCCATTACAAGGATGCATCAACGCCATTGTCCTTTAATGGACAGGTGCCCCATGTCACATTTGTGCGAATGTGTGTTTTCTGTAGTTCCAAAGAATGTGAAATTCACCAACACTCATTCTGACCCCACGATTATCAGAAGTTTCATGGCAATTCACAAAACTCCATATAACACAGGCATTCTTTCTCTTAAATTAATTAGCTTAAATTAGATGTCAAAATGGTTAATTATTATGATGAATGCTTTATTGCAATAATAGTGAGAGGAATTAGAACAATGTTAAATCGGGGTGCACACACTCAATGCTGAGTTGTCAGAGAGAGTAATGGGTATAATTCATTTAATGGGAACAAAAATACCCACAGATTTTAATAGCAAGGACAGAGTACGTGTGTGTGTGTGTGAGAGAGAGAGAGAGAGAGAGAGAGAGAGAGAGAGAGGATGGGAGGAAGAGAGACAGAGGAGAAATAATGAATGCATCTGAAAATGCAACTCATCTCCCTTTGTCGTATAGAGCTAAATGAGCAGAGGCTGTAGAGAGAGTCTCTCAGCTCAGCTGTATTTGCCTTGCTTAACACAGAAGCACACTTTGAATAGAAATGAAGATAAAGCCCTCTCATAGCAGTGCTATAAATTGATAATAAACTATGTGAATGCTTTGACAACAGTCACAATATTAAGAGGTAGTAATGACTGAGCTTTTCTTACATCAAGCACAGCTTGAGTTTCATATTTGTTATAGCCACTTCAAAGTCTCGGATGTTTCTGCAACTTAGTTCCAGACCTCTTTGTATGGATCCAGTTTTATCTCAGGGAACAGATCTAATTAGGATAAGTAAAAAGATTTCCAAATAGACAATGGAATATTTCAGCTGTCAGTCTCTATTCTTAACTTGCTACTAACAGATATGAAAGGGCTTGTTAAAATGATTCTCATCTACAAACTAAAAAAAGATATCTATCTTAACAAAAGCATCTTAAACTGTTATGTATGTTGATATGAGGCAATAAGACACAGCCTCTTCAGATATGCATCAAATGTGTCTTAATTCAATTTATTTGAATTCAGTTCAGTTCCAGTCAGTACACCCCAACAATCCATTTATTCATCGACCAAACTTTTTAAGCAATTCAGTTATATTTCCGGTTAGGGCATCTTCAGGCAACAGGTCCCTAAAGTAATCAATACGTACCATATATAGTACACAAAAGGAAAAATACTGTTAATCAAAACATTTTAAACAATAATTAAGCTCAAACAGTATATGTTAAATTGGTCAAATTATATTAACGTCAGGTTGTGCGCCCTGCTTATTTTTACATTATGACTAATTCATTGAATGGCAAGAGAAGTCGTATAATTTTTTTGTACCTTTCTGCTTATTAAAAAAATCTGTTGGCATGCTAACAGCTAAACTAAACTAAAGTACCGTATATCTTTCAAATTGTAGCCTGGGCGTTTATTAAAACAATTATCCGGCCAGCCTGGCGTTTAAAAGAGACCAGCGGTTATTGGAGATCGGCTTTTATTCCCTTCTCAGACGGAATTGTCGCAGAAGTGAGAGGGAAAGAGGACCCAGGCGCCGTTTTTAGACTGAGGTGAAAAGACAGTGCGTTTACTTCACAGTTAAATCACAGTTAGCAGGTTTGCTAGCTAACAGTTCAGTGTAATAATCCCGCTTCTAAAGTGGTAAATGACAGTAAAAGTGGTAAATGTAGTAAATGATGGCAGATTGGAAACAGTTGGCCAAGTGATGAGACAGCAGGGAGGTTTTTTTTTTTTTTTTTTTGGGCAACGTTCCAGTCACACTCCCTACCAGTTGGTGGCAGTAATGCCCCAT